>CM054182.1:67120878-67198378 GCA_028829895.1 Sinotaia quadrata
GTTTGTGTGAAGGAGCAACTCCCAAACCCCCCTTCAGTGCTAACCTTCAGGTTACTGTTACACACAATAGATCAGCACTGACCTGGCACACCTTCGCCAAAGGCCTACACCTGTCTTATTAATTATTATGCACACACACACACACACACACACACACACACACACACACACACACACACACTCACACACCACTACTCTGACCTTTTAACCCAGTTGAGCACACAAGGTTGAGGGTGTTGATAAATAAAGAAATATAATTTATTAACAGTATAAATTAATTACACAATTCAACACGGATCAGATACAAATAATGCCCTATACAACATATACATACAGAAATATACAGAGTAAAATAAGGTAAGTATATATTAACATTTCAAGTCTAAATGCTCAATTGTCTGATTGTTCTTCTAATTATCTCAAGCCCTCCCTAGAGGCTCCTGGAGTGAACACTATTCTTAACTTGCCATAAGCTAATGATTGCCTTTATGACTGGACTCAAATTATGTCAAAATCTAAAGTGATTAGAACTTTCTTCAGCAAAATAACTTTTGGTCCATCCCCATTGGATGAATTTGTTATTAGCAAGTACGAGACTATTAATCAGAAAAATTACTCATCTGCTTGGAACTGGTTTGGATTGTATCAGCAAGTTCTAGCATATTCTTTATCTGAATTGTTTACTCCAACTCTGACAGTTACAAAAAATGCCATCATAAGAGTGCCCAAGATAGGGTCACGATAACATTTGACAATTTGTATAACAATTAAGTTTAGAATAGAGATAGGCAAACTTACTCCACCACAGTAAGCAAGTCGAAACAGACTTCAATGCAAGAGTCCTCAACATGACACAGATGGAAAACCTCGCAGACTCATTTACCAGGGAACCAAAAATTGAGATCAGAAAACAAAAAAAGAACAATGCTTCCACTCGTTTCTTCTAGAAAAAAGTTTTTGTTTACGAGTGCTTTGACTAGCTTTTAATTTGCCCATATATGTTTTTTAACTCTCAGGAGAATTAATTTAGTGGTTATAAAATTCAATTATTTTATTCTCTGCCCTGACTGAGCGGCATTACTTCTTTTACTACATCTTTAAATAAACACATAATTGTACTGCATGTCTTATCAATTATGAATACAGATCAAAACAATTGAACAAAGTTCTATTTCGTCATGCTACAAAGAATCTCTAAATCATTACAAGAGCAGTATCACAGAGATTTAGACTTTCACATTAAGTGCTACAAGTTCCCAACTATGGTTTTAGTTACAAATAATCAGCTAACATTAAATCACATGGTGTTTCCATTGAATAAAATAAGTATAAAGATATCTCAGAATTACAAAGCAGCACACAAGGTTATTGTGGCAGAGAAAATTTGCCTCTCCTTATTTTTAAATGTAATTGTTATATAAATTGTTAAATTATAATCAGAGTTACCCCAACCTTGGGCACTCTTTGTGATTATATTTTTTTTAAGTGTATTAGTTGAAGGTAAGACCCAAGTTGAGAATATGCTAGAAATTGCTGATGTAATGCAACCCATCCCAACTGGTGGGAGGGGTAATTTATTATCCAATGGTTATGATTTATGAGAATGAGACCAGCCAATGTGTGAGATCTAAAAGTTTACCTGCTGTAGAGAAATCTATTGTCTGATCACTTGAACATGAAGTGGCAAAGAAGTCTAGTCTTGAAAGGCGCCATTAGCTTGATGGGCAAACAGCTCTTTTTTACTTTTCTATTCTCTACTTTCATGTATGATTTGAATCTCTGGTTCACTGATTGTAAACCACTATGACCAGGCAAGATGAGGGAATCATCTGCTGCAGTATGTGTAAGTGTAAAGGAATACATTATATTCCTTTGATGTATTGTGGCAAAGTATGTTGATAACATTGGCAACTTCTGGTACAGAGAAGTTACTAGATATTGCTACAATTATTATTCTGCTTGAAGGAGTTGACACAAACAAAAGAAGTACCCAGGTTCACTCAAGACAATAAGTAGCAGAACAACATGTGAAGAGAAACGTGTGGAACTGGCATAATAGTGGTGGACAATAAACTTGTGGCATTGTTGCATAAGCCAGTGAAAGACTTGAGATAGCAGTTAATTCATGTTATGTAAAAACTATTATCACTTATCTCTAATAACTCTATTTCTGTTCTCTGATAGGAACTATCCTGTGATTTGTATTGACATTATTGTTTGAATTGTATTTTAGAATATATACTGTGTAGCAAGGAAATTATTATTTTAACCTGGTTTCATGGAAATATTGATGTCAAGTAATCAATTTCATTGTATTTGTCATATGTATTTTTTATTTAGTAAATTTATTGCTAAATTTATTGACCTTCTTACGTATATTGATAACCTTATGTTGGAGAAGAATGTGGGTGGATTGGGGGCTCACTAAATTTAGATTAAAGACAGATTTGTCTTCTCCTTTAGTAAGAGGTTTTCTACCTATTGAAATATTGTGTGGTGGTAAATGTTGTCTTAATGTTGTGGAAGAGAGGAAACCTTTACAAGTGACGAGAGACAATTTTTATTTCAACAGGTTGCTTGTTGCCAACTTTTATTGATCATCTACAGTTGTCCAGTATGCAGCCATTGGTTAGCCTTAATTGGCTAGCTTCTCAGAAATGCTTGCATTATTCAATAAGTTATTTATCTATAATGAGATTTAAAAAATTCACGCATTCAATGAGACTTCAACTATTGAATTCCATGAGGAATGATACCAATGTAATTTAATTACAATATTACTTCAGGCAATGTCTAGTTATCCATTTAGGGTGAACTGTTATGATTTCCCCATTGTGTGATTTACTTAGCAGTGCATGATGTATACTTTTAATATCTTACTGCACGAATATCAGTAATATGAATAAAGTTTTCCACAAATTTAATTACTATATATTTCATAAGTAAAAGTAAATGGAAATAAGTGACAAATAAAGGAAGGGTGGAAATAAGGATGGATGGATATCTGGCTAGATACATAGATAGACAGACAGACAGATAGAATGATAGATAGATAGATAGATAGATAGATAGATAGATAGATAGATAGATAGATAGATAGATAGATAGATAGATAGATAGATAGATAGATAGATAGATAGATAGATAGATAGATAGATAGATAGATAGATACTGTCTTTTGAATATTGAGTCTAATTCTGTCTGACATCTAGTTAAAGACATACTTCTCTGTCTTGAAGCAATACTGAATGTTCTTTACAGTAATAAAATCACACTTTGATATAATTATTAGAATATTATTAAATCAAACACAATATATTACTACACATTATCAATAATTAATTATAGTTAATAATAACAAAATAAAAATCTACAAAATATTGATCCATCTAGCTATAAACAGATTTAAAATATTTTTCTGTTAATTAAAGCGCAAAATTATCATTTAAGACGAACATATGTTGGTAAGCATCAGCTTTGGCTCAAGAAAAGAGATTGGTTTCAGTTCAGGCATTTGATATTATTATTATCTTGAATGTAAGTAGGTATTTCCTTTGATGTCTTTCTTTTCTACGAAGTAATAATTCTCACAAGCTTTATGAAAGAGAGAGTGGGGAAGCAGGGCATACAGTGATGGAGTACAGCACTAATAATTGAAAATTATATTTTTATTCCGTTTGACGTTAACCTCAATCTCGTCAGCATCGTTTTTTTCTTGTTTGTTTGGGGTCACGTGGGTACACCTTCATCGTAAAAGCTGTTTTCTTTTATTCTTGTTTTGTTTTATCTTTTATCTATTATGTTTCCACTCGAGGAAGAAAACATGTAGCTACCTCCCTTAGAAACTCAGGAACAAGTGAGTAAAAACTAAAAAATGTTTTCTCCGATCAAGGCAAACGTTAACAATCCTCACAGTCATTGAAGTAAAACAGGACAACCAAACATTCAAGTACAACAGGACAAATAAACATTAACAATCCTTACACTAACTCAAACACAACAGGACAAATATTAACAATCCTTACACTCAAACAAACACATCACGACAAAAAAGTGAGAGATGAGAACATATGCATGCCATGAACGTTCTATTTAATAGATACTTAAACATAAATCTGCTTGTCGTGACATGACATGACAGCACAAGAGAACAACAAATTTTTATAGAAATGTTTTTAAAAGCTCCCTTCTACAATCGTTTGGAAATGCAGAACTGAACATTGTGAAATCCGGTAACTGAGTGTTTTGTTTCTTATTTTATAAACGTTTTGTTTTCCTCCTCTGTAACTAAACATTTTGTTTACAAGAAAGAATTACTAATCAAGCTGGATGTTTTTTCTGCGTGAGTACAGCTTTGACATTTTGCTGCACTCTTTAAAAGCCTTTTCTAAATGTCACGCCGACACTTAATGACTTATCGCCATCACAGATTAGGTTAGTAATTTCATCAACAAGCGCTTGTAAATTACAACCCTATGGTGATTGGATTCCTTAGACATCCTTCCAGCCTCTAGTGACATGGAGCCGTAGTCCACATTCCATCCACTAATGACGCGGAAACATTGTCCCCATTCCTTCCAGTGATGACCGGTGATGATCAGTGCATTGGTCCCAATTCCGTTTGATGGTTTGGCTCATTAGTCCTTATTCCAGAAAACTAACGATACGGTACTTTAGTCCTCATCTTGCAATGACTGAATCCACTGTGACTTTTGATGACATGCCCCATTAATGATGGGTTCAGTAGGCATCATCACCATGTCATTTCTGCATGCATTATTAATCACCTTTTGTTCACCATGCATACTTTCACATGCATCTTTTGCTGACACTTCCTGTGCAGCCACCTGACTATGTGTGAGTACACATATGTTATCAAGAGAATCAGGAACATCCTTGCCTTCAAATCTTTCTAACTTTTCTCCTTTCTCCATGCTTAAACTTTCTTTCTTTTCTTCAAGTTCAAAGGTTAAATCATGCACTCTCAAATGTTCTGTTTCTAGAACAATCTCTGAATCCTTCATTCTTTCCAATTGTCATTCTAACATCTGTTCCTCTACTCAAGATGTAGAAATCCTAGATCCTAGCATTTAATCTATCTGCTATTTTTAAAGATTTTTACTCTTTGGGCGGCTAAGGATAGCATTGCTAGACTATGGTTTAGATTCGTTCTCATCATTTCTCTTTTATCCACATAGACTATAACATGCTCTAAAGCATCACATCCATTGAAAGACCCAAAATCGCTGGCTTCCTCCTTCCCCATCTGTATCAATCTCTTTCTTCCTTCCCTAGAATCTCCCATTTTAAATTGCAAAATAACTCAACTGTGGTCTGGACAATTATCCATGGTGTGCTTGTGAGTGCATCGAAGATTTTGGAACAGTTGTGTAATGTGCCTAGAAGGGGTACAGTAGACCGTCATTTAATAAGAAAGAAACTAACCTGTTGCAAATTGCGTGATTGTGAATACATGCTAGTGACTGTTGCCATTATTGAAAAGACTATGTACATTATGAACTTGATTATATATATATATATATGTGTGTGTGTGTGTGTGTGTGTGTGTGTGTGTGTGTGTGTGTGTGTGTGTGTGTGTGTGTGTGTGTGTGTGTGTGCGTGCGTGTTTATTTGACTGCCGATGCCAAGATAAACTGAATCAATGTCTAGCAAATATTTTTTTTTAGTTAGTCCACTCTGTCTTCGAGTAACACTTTTTATTTAGTCCACTCTCTGTCTTGTAGTAACATTTTTAATCAGTATTCAGTGTCTTCTAGTAACATTTTAAATCAGTCTATTCAGTGTCTTCTAGTGATATTTTTAATCAGTCTATTCAGTGTATTCTAGAAACATTTTAAATCAGTCTATTCACTGTCTTCTAGAAACATTTTAAATCATTCCAGCCACTGTCTTCTAGTAAAGTTTTTAATAACTCTATTCACTGTCTTCTGGAAAACATTTTAATCATTCTATCCACTGTCTTTTAGTAAAACTTTTAATCATTCTATCCATTGTCTTCTAGAAAACTATTTAATCATTCTATCCACTGTTTTCTAGTAAAATTTTAAATCATTCTATTCACTGTCTTCCAGTAAAATTTTTAATAACTCTAGTCACTGTTTTCTAGTAAACATTTTACTTAGTCTATTCACTGTTTTCTGGAAATATTTTTAATCTTTTTATTCGCTGTCTTCTGGAAATACTTTAATATGTAATTCACTGTCTTGTACTAAAATTGTAATCTGTCTATTCACTGTCTTCTGGAAATATTTTAATTAGTCTATTCACTGTCTTCCAGTAAGTTTTAAAATCATTCTATTCACTGTCTTCTGGAAATATTTTTAATTAGTCTATTCACTATCTTCCAGTAAGTTTTAAAATCATTCTATTCACTGTCTTCTGGACATATTTTAATTAGTCTATTCACTGTCTTCCAGTAAGTTTTAAAATCATTCTATTCACTGTCTTCCAGTAAGTTTTAAAATCATTCTATTCACTGTCTTCCAGTAAGTTTTAAAATCATTCTATTCACTGTCTTCCAGTAAGTTTTAAAATCATTCTATTCACTGTCTTCTAGTGACATTTTTAATCATTCTACTCACTGTATTCTAGTAATATTTTTTTAATTAATCCACTCTCTGTCTTCTAGCGATATGTTTTCGTCAGTCTACTCTGCTCTTTGTTGAAGTGTTTTTTCTGTCTTCTCTAAACAGAAGTCTGTTATTTGATTTACACCCAAATCTGGTTTAGCCCTTAGAGTCTGGATTAATCTGTGTTCTTTTTGCTTCTGTTTTCACTATCTGTGAGAATGTTTTGCCTCTACACAAGTCGAATTCATATAGTGAGCGTTAGAGAGGACAACAATGATTTATAGTCATAAAAATACTCTTTGATATAATTATTAGACTATTATTAAATAACAGCAAAGTTTTCAATCAAAAATGAATCATCCACGTCATAGGCCTGAAAGATGTCTTGCACCAGATGAGGAATAATTCTGAGTGCGATGTGGTTAAAGTCAGAGTTGTCGAGATGAAAATGTATCTGCACGTCTTCAACTCCATGTCGATCTAATCAGACATATAATTTTCATAAGAATGTTCCCTGGAGATCCTTTCTTCACCAGTTTGCTACACCTTATCATCGGCCATCGGCTGTTTCCAAGGAACTAGGAACGCTGACAGTCAGACCGATAAATACAGACATTGAAAAGGAACGCCAACACACCGAAAAACAATAAGTAAAATAAAACAACAGCGAAACAACCTCAAAGAAAGAAAAGAAAATAGCGCCATTGCGAAACACTACCAAAAGCAAGCAGGCCATCAACCTCTGTCGTCCTTCACACAACTAAGCTATCGATCGAACTGATCAATCGGATAGATATGGAGGGGTGCACACGTTCAAACAATGAATCACTTCAGAACGTACGTCGCAGGCCTAGGGTTCAAAAACATTGCATACGTTTACAAATGTAGTCAGCGCGACTTCTACTTTGAACAGTACCGATCGAGCTATAGCAAACTAGCCAAACTACGGTTCAAATGTACGTAGCCCTATACTTCTACGCGAAGAAAACAATTCCTATCTAGCTGTAGTGAAATAGCCTATCTACAGTGTCAAACGTACTTAGCCCGACAATTCTACTCGAAAATAGAAAACAATTCCGATCTAGCTGTAGTGAAATAGCCTATCTACAGTGTCAAACGTACTTAGCCCGACAATTCTACTCGAAACAATGCCGATCTTTTCGTAAAATTTGTTGCCAGTGGAGACTCGCGTTCAATTAGTTTTTTCAGACGTCATCAGTTCTCGAGTTATATTTATTTTCAGTGTACGAACCTTTTACAAATCAACACACACAAAAAGGGGTGGGGGTGGGAGAGGGAATGGCGGGGCAATTGCTGGTTTTAATTTCTTTTTCTAAAAACATGACACGACGGCGACACTTTTATTTCATTATTGTTTATTTACTGATTTGATTATTTTTTATTTACTGATTTGATTATTGTTTATTTACTGATTTGATTATTGTTTATTTACTGATTTGATTATTATTTATTTACTGATTTCATTATTGTTTATTTACTGATTTGATTATTGCTTATTTACTGATTTGATTATTGTTTATTTACTGATTTGATTATTGTTTATTTACTGATTTATGCATGTAAACACACATAAAAAGCTGGAACTCTGTTACAGCACCACAACTAACATAAGTGTGTACTTCACAGCGTGTAAAATCTAATATAACTGTGTACTTCCCAGCGTGTAAAAGCTAACATAAGTGTGCACCTCTTAGCGTGTAAAAACCAATGTGTGCAGTTCTCAGCGTGTAAAAACTAACATAAGTGTGTACCTCCTAGCGTGTAAAAACTAGCAAAAGTGTGTACTTCCCACTATGTAAAAACTAATGTATGTACCTCCATCGTGTAAAAACTAATGGTGTGCACCTCTCGGCGTGTAAAAACTAACATAAGTGTGTACCACCCAGCGTGTAAAAACTAGCATAAGTGTTTACTTCCCACGTGTCAAAACTAACATAAGTGTGCACCTCTCAGCGTGTAAAAACTAATGTGTGTATACCTCCCAGCGTGTAAAAACTAATGCGTGTAAAAACTAATGTTTATACCTCCCAGCGTGTAAAAACTAATGTGTGTATACCTCCCAGCGTGTAAAAACTAATGCGTGTAAAAACTAATGTTTATACCTCCCAGCGTGTAAAAACTAATGTGTGTATACCTCCCAGCGAGTAAAAACTAATGTTTATACCTCTCCGCGTATAAAAACTAATGTTTGTACCTCCCAGCGTGTAAAAACTACCAGCAAACCATGACCATGCACATCGACATGTTTACGAGCAAAATATACCCTGTGATTATGAACTGACTAGGAATAATGCGTACCTCCTAGAGCCTAATGATAAGGAACAAAATATATTCTGTCATTACGAACCGAGTAGAATTAAAATGTGGAATGTCTATTGAATCTGAGCAAAATATATCCTGTCATTATAAACTGACTAGATATAATCCGTGCCTGCTGGAACCTAATGACCTGGAGCAAAATATTCCGTCATTTCGAACCGACTAGAAATAATTTGTGCCAGGGTGCCTACTGAATCGGAGCAAAATATACTCTTCCTATTTGCAGTCCAAGCTAAATGTCCACCAATGCCTAATGAATAGGAAGAAAATGTAAGTATTTTATTTTACTGACAAGTATGTTTTTCTCAGCATTTACATGTTGGCATAATGATATCCTCAGAACTATATTGTTTGGGGTTCTTTTTTTTTTTGTTTTTGAAAGTAGGCCCTATCTGAAAATTAGCTCTTTGAAGCGAAGAGTTTTCCTAAAATTAAACCAGCACGTGTATATATTACTTCACAAGCAAACAAACCAGTAAAAAAAATAGAGAAAGACAAAACATGCCGTATGTACGCGAAAAAAGGAAAATTGAAAATGCCTGACATTCCTATTGAGTGTAGAGTGTAGAGCATAATTTAGGGAGTGGGGGGGAACAATAAATGATAAGCCGGCTTCTCTCCTTGTTTCAGCTTATTATTAACGATGATTTTGATGTCGTTATTGAAGACGAAAGAGTGATCATCACTGAATGAAGCTTGATTCACATACCACACATTCTCTCTCTCTTTTTTCCGATGTAACTTCAAGCTATCGATTTAAACCCTCTGAATATTGAGCTGCAACTGAGGAAGCTGACCTAATAACGTGTGCGGAAAATTAAGAATGGTATCTCTATTATAATTACATCGACTAAACAATGCGATCCCTCGGTATGTCATGTCTGATCTCACATCTCGCCTTCCCTGCCAGAGAAGGTACGCTCTGAGGACATAACTCTCGTTTGTGGAGTGATTCGCTACTCAGAGAAATAATGCAAAAGCAGCGAAGGAGATTTTATATCATGTGCATGTTGACCTTCTTGCACTTATACCCGTACCAGTACTAAAGCCACAAGCTATCTGTGTCTCTTCTTTCCTAATCATCACAGACTTGTTTTGTGCTCTCCTACGCTTAGCTAGAATCAACAAAACCAAAGGGAGAGAAGTCTATCTTTGCAAGTGCACAAAGAACGACAGAAATAGTTTTATCTCTATGTAGCCTACGCTTCTTCTTAAATTAAAGAAATAAAGAAAACAATTAATTTCCTGAAGATTAAAGGAGTAGACAAATTTCGTTAAACCCAAATACATTATACAAGTTTATCTTTAAAGTAGAGAAAGGAGGAAATAAAACTGCAGAATTCGTAATGTTTTTAGTTAGAAACTAGCAGAAACTGAACGAACATTGGTTTACTATGTACTAAGTTAACAATATACAATGCTTTAGCATTGGTTTACTATGTACTAAGTTAACAATATACAATGCTTTAGCATTGGTTTACTATGTACTAAGTTAACAATATACAATGCTTTAGCATTGGTTTACTATGTACTAAGTTAACAATATACAATGCTTTAGCATTGGTTTACTATGTACTAAGTTAACAATATACAATGCTTTAGCATTGGTTTACTATGTACTAAGTTAACAATATACAATGCTTTAGCATTGGTTTACTATGTACCAAGTTAACAATATACAATGCTTTGTCTGCTAGTGTCCCCAAAACGTCTGAATCTGTATTAATTTATATTAGCTTGAATACTGCATTCTTTATTTACATATTATATACGGCTACTGATTGACCTGTCTATTGGTGAATCAGTCTATCTATCTGCCTATCTATCTATCTGTTCTCTACAATAATAATAGTGGGTATTTGTTTGTGCTAATTCTCATCAAAGCTCTCAGCACTTACAAACATGGCGGCTAATTTTCTTGAATTACGGAGTGCTTTAGGATCGATCGGGATAAGTTGGACTCGAACACAAGACCTTCTGCTTGTTGAGATTTGAACTTAACAAAATAGAGTGGAGTGTTAAGATACGTTTTGGTTCTCTACGAATTGATCTATCCAGAATATCATGTGATAAAGTGTTAATCTTTAACAAAAATTATTTTAAAAAACTTACTTGAAACTTTATGATGAATTGTCTTCTTCCACCTCTTCTGACATAAATGTGCTAGTCGCATTTGGAATCAGTGCAAATTAGTTTTAATTTTTTAGTCAGTGAAAAATTAATCTTTCATTTTTCCACCCCCGCACTTGTAAATGCCATTTGGGTAATGTGAAAAAGATTAATAATACTGCACTTTAAATTACTGAACGACACTGGAGTGTTATTCAAATGTACAGATCTGTTATCGAGACCGGACTTTACTTCTGCTTTGACGTAATGTCTACGTGCAATGACGTAAAAGAATGATTAATGGGGTTTTTTTGTTGTTGTTTTGTTTTTTGCAAAACAATTTGTGTGTATGTGTGTGTTATTTAGAAACACTCATAGGTTAGAGCGGAAACCATAAAACCTATATTTCTTTGCTTAAGTGGGCAAGATATTGTATATGGGGCAGGGAATGACGACCCAGATTCTGAGATGCTCATTTTAAAGTTTTTACGTTCGGGAAGTGGATTTCTTTGTTTGCTTTGAGCATATTCGAGTATGGTTCTGATAAAACCAGCAGATGTAGTACAAAATACTAAATGAGAAGGAATTTGTTAAGAAAAAAAATGTCTGACGTACATCGGTATTTTCAACATTGTACAATACATTATAAGGCATGCAGCATTTCATTAATACAGAAGTATCGCGGACTTCTAAAACAAAAGCAGAGTGTATCGGCACTAAGCTCCGCCCCATTTTCTATAATTAGAGACGCTGACTTATATAGACTCTGAAATGACGAACTAAGATGGGATACTCGCTAATTTAGCAGCCGACTCTTACGGAAAACAGCCGAATGAGTTCATGATTACGTCCGCCCGCAAATTGTCGTAATCATTGACAATAGAACTGTAGCTTGAATAAACTTTTGAAAATAAATTAAATAGAACATATTTAGTTTTACAGATCGCCAACAAGAGCCTAGTAAATTTATAAATGTATTCGTTAATAAAAATATTAAAACTAAATCTAATTATTGCATTCTTAGCTAGACAAGTGTGGCCTTGGGATTTATGAAAGATATTTGGAAAAAAAACTTCTACACCCTTAGCTGTGACGTTTTGTCGGGCTGGGCTTTAAGAGTTAAAAAGAAGGAAGATAGATAGGATTTATTTTTTAAAGAATGATAGTCTAATAGGTACAGCCTGGAATCTGAAATATCAGTGACAGTTTGCAACATAATATGCAACTAAGCCACGCCAACCCGAGTGATCTAAGTATTAATAATAAAAAATGTGTATTATGAAAAAAAATTAAAAAATAGAACAGGCGACTATATATGTCATAAATAATGGATATGCGAGTGTATAGCGTTCATAATCACGACTTTATGAGTCTAGTAAGAGTTATAGTGCTCTGAAGCCTATGAACACTGGTGTAGTTTTTAAGGCTATATTATAAACGAAGCAGAAGTGGTTGTTCTTATCGCCCACGTATCTCAGTATGTCGCCCGAAGTTGTCGTCTACGGTCTTGCAGCAGTGCCACTGGTGGGTGGGGATCCATTTTGCTCTGGCGTTGCTTTCGCATCTCAGTTCTCGTCGAGGTCAACTTAGAAGGTAAAATTCTGATCTGCCTATGGACTTAAGAGGTTGCCCACATGTATTCCCTGACAGAACATTCTTACGCATATATGCATCATACAATCTAAGTGGGATGTATAGCAATAGAATGAATGTTAAATATAAAACATAGCTATAATATTTAGACGTTAGTAAAACCACATACCTTCGGCAGTATATAGATAGTGGATGAGTTCCCGTTGCGTCCATAATCGACAAAGGGAGATAGCCCTTATGTGATGTTATTATTATTATTTAATGCCTGGAGAACCAACCCCTGTTACCTCTGCGATGGATCGATGTGCTCTGTCGACTAATAGAGGTTCGAACTGCACATTAGCCACGCGCTGTGGAGCTATGCTCTGAGTGGTCCGTTTGAAATGAGTTAAATTAATTAGGAGGTAAGGGTTAACTGTGCTAGAGACATGGTTTAAATGTAGGCTATTTTTAGCGTAAGGTGAGGTGAGAGTGACAGTGGCCAACTATACGTCCACTCACACTTCCGTAGTGTCAGGTGTTAACAGAGTATTTGAAAGTTAAAAGGAATTATAAATATTAATCACACACAAAAAAAAGGCTATGAACCCCCTAATCCCAACCTGACATAAAGACGATGACAACAGTTAAAACGAAAATGCAAATACTTGTAAACTTGGTAATAGATGAAAATTTTATATAAAGGGAGTATTGTTGGCAGAAAGCTTGTTACAAAATCAAAATGAGGCGAGTGCGTTCTGATAGTTTGATAGTTGCCTAGTGTCCACTGTAGATATTTAATTCGAAAGTTCAACCTGACTCACCTTTCTCAGCAATAAAACCTTTTACCAGTAGTATTCTGGGAGTTTTTGGGCAGTGTTTCACAGATGATGGCAGGATTGACTGATCTTTAGGGGTCGATTCACACAAAGACAGACCACGCTAGTCACATGGTCAGTGGGGTTAAATATCTGGCGATAGCCAGGACCTTCATACAGGAGACAAGCTAACGGATAGATGTGAAACACAAGATCTAAAGTTGGGCCCGCTCTGATATCTAACAGTTTTTTTCTGAAGTTCTGAGAATCTAAAGATGAACGAAAAGTTTGGCGGCTACCCTTCGTACCGTCACAACAAACGGGGAGGGGGGAGGGAGGGAGGGGAATGAACAAAAGCGAATTGTAAATCTTGAAATAAACTATCAATTCACGACAATAAAATAACTTTAACTGATGATTAACACGTTTCAGTGGTTTGGGGAGGGGGGGTGTTGCAGAATTTCAAAATTTTGCCTCCCGTAATTTTAAAAATGCGATAATTAAATTATCGAACGGAGCAGCTTGCTGTAGGGTTACTGTCACTAAAAGAATGAGCGTCACTCTTTATATAATCAATAAACTATAATATGTGACGTACGGAATCTTTTCTTTTCTCTTGTGAAATGCTAGTAGATGTATATTTAATTAATTTTAAAGCACTGGCATTGAGTGGACCGTTCCTCTAACATTATTCTGTACGTTAGTGATCGGGGAAGTCAAAAGAAGGATATAGGTTATTGTGGAGCTATTTATTATTCTGTTTGTGTTCTTGCTTTTTGTGTGGATTTTTGTTGTTGTTTATTTTATTAGGTTCGGTGTATGTTTTGTCTGTGTTGATTTTATGTAGTAAAAGTTTAAACTGAGCATTTAGTGTATTGTTGGTCACCCGTAAATTAACGAATAATCTAGGACATAACTAATTGAGATCACACTTCTGGTAACTCAACGAGCCAGACTTCTTCCTTCCAAAAGTGATTAAGGTATAAAATTATCTACAGTAAGTGAATTCCTTATTCTCAGCCCATTGGCTAGTCTCGTTCTCATAAATGATTATCATTGGATAATAGAAAACTGCTCACTCTGTTTTTATTAGGTCAGCGAATCTAGAATATTCTTGTCTTAGGCTGTTTACTTCAAACTTTCTTCCTGTGGATGATATGATGCGTTAGTGTAGTCTTTTTCTGTATACAGAGAGAGAAGTATATACAATTGTTTGGGCAATTCTATAAGGAGATAGAATAATTAATGTGTGTATACTGCTAAAGGAATAGAGTATATTCAATTAAATTTAGGGAATTTGCATTGAAACATTAGCCCAATATATCGTGGTGCTGTAAGTAATAAGTGGTTAATTTAAAGGCAAGTGTGAGAATACCGCTTAAGTGAAAGGGTATTTGTGACTGTAAATTTGACCTCCGTATTTTTAATTTAATTGTTATATAAACTGCTAAACTGTCAGAGTGACCCGATCGTGGGCACTCCTTATGGTGTTATTTTGAAAGTGTCTGAACTTGAAAAGATGCTAGAGAAGTAAGAGGCTATAAAAAGAAGCCGGTTTGCAAATTCGTGGATAGCGTGAGAGAAAGAAAAAAAAAAGAAATAGTGTGTGGCATAGAAATCGCGAAAGTACAAATAGTGGCTAGCACAGAAATATTATAGACACTAAATATTCTATCTCCTTATAGAATTGCCCAAATATTTGTATATGCTCCTCTCTCTGTATACAGAAAAAGATTACACTAACGCATCATATCATCCAAAGAAAAAAAAATATTTCGCTACTCATAAGCAAATCATGAATCAAAATCAGTGTATCCACACATTAACTAGGCATGCAGATTTCAAAACATTTCAAAGAAACATATCAACATTTAAACAAAAACATTTCTTAACTACAGTCTAAGAGTTTGTAGTCTAGTTTTTAGAAGTAGAACATATTCTGGCTCTTACTAGGGTCAACTAACTTTCGTATTACAACACAAAATTTTCAACACAAAGTTACCTCCCCTTTTCTGTTTTAAATGGTGTCTGACAATAATAGGTCCCGCTATAAAAATTTTGCCTACTCTCCTCTGATCTTATTGTTACAAAATGTATTCATACCCGGACGATGCCCACTGCTTGTAAATTAAAATGAATAATCTAGAATAACATAACTAATTGAGGTCACACTTTCGTTAGCTCAACGAGCCCCCAAGTGATGCCTCGCTAAATATAGAACAGGACGTTGACAGCACATTATTACATAATGGAATTTACAAAAAGTGTAGATAAGGAATGACACAAAAATGAATGAAAAATTAATAAAGAATTTATATAAAAACAATCAAATTATGATTCACAATTTCAATTTCAATTCCTAATATAGCTATCTTAGAGAGATCTAGCATGCCCTAAAGGTCACCGTCCTATCTCCTAGTTTTCTCCCCAAGGAGTGTTTATATATCTTCTATAGATTTTCCCTTCAGTCTTCCTCTTTTCACTCAATAGTTTTTTATAAGAATTTATGGTAACTAGTGTACACACTCTTGGTACAAATGCTTATGGTGCACTTATCCTTTTTCACTGCCTGGTGATGCTTCCCTGCCACTACACACACCGGACGGGCGGCTTATATCTCAATGTGTAGTCTGCTGTTGGCCACAATCATGTTATGAACTCTCTCACAGCCCAGCTAAGATGCTTAAACTTCTAGGCCATATCTTAAATAATAAATAGACATAATTTCGTTTCTGCCCAAACTAAGCGTTTAGAAAAAACACTGTATGGATGATTCCTGAATTTTTCACAAAATCATTTGCTCATTTAAAAAAAAAATTCTGACTTCAACCACACAGACTTTGCTATCTTTACTTTGAACAGATTATCTTTACTTTGACTGGACTATCTCCTTCCTACCTAAGTGGAATTAGTTCTGAGCCAAGTGATTTAATTTTGTTCATTAATCGAAGTTATTACCACTGTCGCGAACTCTCATGAGAAAATCATCGCACAACACACACACACACACAACACACACACACACACACACACACACACACACACACACACACACACACGCACGCGCTCATCAAATCATTAAAAACCACACACATAGAACACAACCCTCTAAAATCATTACATTTACACAAAGGCCACAGAACTTCAAAATCATGAAATACATAGACACAAATATGCAAACAAAACAACCATTACAAAATCATGACGTTTATACATATACAAAGTACAAACCCTAAATACTCAAGACATTCATGCACACAAACACAGAACACAACCCTCCATATCATGACATTTGTATACACACATGCACACAAACAACCCTCCAAAATAATTACATTCACATAGAAAACACAAAACTTCCCAATCATGACACAAACACACATACAACCACCCAAAATCATGACATTTATACAAACACAAACTAAATCCCTCAATACATTCATACACACAAACACAGAGCACCCAAAACCATGAAATTCATACATTCGCACACAGAACACAACACTCCAAAATCATGACATTCAGACAAACATAGAACACAACCCTCTAAAAACATGGCATTCATATATATCCACATACACAGAACCCTCTCCCCCCAAAAAAAAACCAAAAAAAACCCCTCATATCATTCATACACACACAGAACACAACCCTCCAAAATCAAGATACACACACATACAAACCACAACCTTCCAAAACCACGACATTCATACAAATGCAGAACACAATCTGCCAAAATCATGACATTCACACATAAGCACAACCCAATCCCCAAAATAAACACAAGATTGAGTGTGCTCGGTGAATTCGGATGTAAAAATTTTACAAACCTACATACACATATATCACACACACACACACACACACACACATACACACACACACACACACACACACACACACAAACACACACACACACACACACACACACACTCACACACACATATATACAAACACACATGCACAATCTCGTATAAACAACAATAACACGTTCCAAAATCTGCCTATTCCAATACTAATTCTTCCATTCATAAATCGTGCACCAACCAATAGCAGTTCATGCTTTCAGGCAAATCTCTGGTCATTCCCTCACATAGTGATCACTCCGAGACTGATGACACCCACGATCCGACAACTTTGGTCAGAAAAGGTTGTGCTAAAAACAGTTCATAATTATGGCCAGCACACAGAATGGAGTGATAAGGAAGACGGGTGGAATGGGGGCCCGACAACCATTGCATAATTTCGTTTTGCATGTGCAGGACCAAGTCCTTACAGAGTTGGTCACCTCCCTTTTGTAACAGTGAAAGCCAGATATTTTGGGGTCATCATACACCCATACAACTTGTCCTGTGTCCGGGTGCTGACCGAGCCATTTATCAGATCGAAGGCAATCGCGTACCAAGCGGTTGTTGATGCCTAAGGACGGTGAGACTGAAAAAAGAAAAGAATATATATTAGATGAGAAAAACTTCCCCACCCCACCCCCTCTGAAAGTGTTCAGTGCTACAAAAAATAAACATCCTTAAATCTGTAATAAAAAAAATAATTAAAATAGTATGGAAAATAAATAAATTATTCACTTAAATATTTGTAGAGAATAAAGAGGAAAAGTAAATTACACTCCACTGCAGGCAGATGAAGAAAACTAAAATTAACTAAGTTACGTTCATGTGACATATATTTAAAAAAATACAATTGTGCTGCGTTGTTGTTGATTTTTTTCACAGCAACCCACAATACCCTTAACTTATCGGTCGCTAGGTAATACACAACACTCCTTACTTATTGGTCGCTAATTAACCCGTTACACTCCTATGGGGTACATTTGTAACTTCTCTTTGTGTGATATCAATAAAGTGATAAAGGCTGGGCCAGTCAAAGGAAAAAATGTGGCCGGGAAGATATTTGTTCTAAGACTTACATTAACAGATTTTCTTTAAGATATTTCATATGTAAGTGAGTCACACTAACACGAGTGGTCTATGTATCAACAATAATGTACTCAGCAATAAGCGTATTTAACTAGAAATAACATAGGACAGAATAGTTACAAAGAGCAAATAGTTCAACAATTAGAGATGACATAAGAAGCGAAACGTTTCTAGACATACATAGCAAATTTACCTGTATGTGAGTGTGTGTGTGTGTGTGTGTGTGTGTGTGTGAGAGAGAGAGAGAGAGAGAGAGAGAGAGAGAGAGAGAGAGAGAGAGAGAGAATAACAACGGATAATATAAAGAAGCGGCATAAAAGAAGTCCCTTGACTTGTGGGACATCCGAACACAAACGTTGTTACGTCAGAGAGTATTAATATGATTCAGGTGTCTGACACATCTGGCCACCGGGTACAAGCTAAACCTTCTGCCTGTGTAACCCCATGCCAGCGTGTACATGCAAGTAGAAGCATTGAAATATTTTGTAATCCCTTACCATCATGAAGAAGGCATGACAATCGCCTAAGAGACATGACCTTGAAATCATTTTTACTTACATTCTTGATATATTTTTCGGCAGAATGTGCAGTCACCTGGCTGATGAGTAATGGGCAGTGTTGTGACAGCATTAAAACACGCAGGCGTTGCCAAAGAGTTGCACTGATAGCAACTGATCGGAGAATGCTCATAATTCAACATCGAAACTAAAAAGAAGGATTGTTGGGGGGAGGTGAGTGAAGAAAAAGTACAATAAGATTCACAGCATATTATATGTGACTGTAGACAATTTAACTTTAATTCGACTTAAACATACAGTAGGCTTCTGAGTAAAACTCAAAGTAAATATAATTCAATACTATAATACTAATATATACAGCCTAAATGTTGTGTTCATTCCGTTAGGTCTCTACCAAACGCAACAGCACAAAGTACTGTTTTGTGCTTTTGTACTCCACGAATATTCACAATGTATTTCTTCAAATCTTTAATCAAATTTGTACGCATGTTAATCGCCTTCTTTCAGTCTTCGGTATTTTATTTACTGAGTTTATTTCTTCACTACATTTTATATATAAAAAATAATAATCATTTTATTTAAAAAAATAATAATACACCGTACTCGTAACTAAAACAATTACTCCATACACCGTACCCACAATTTGTACGTACATCTCCTATATATACACCGTACCCACAATTTGTACGTACATCTCCTATATATACACCGTACGCACAATTTTACATCTATATATACACCGTACCCACAATTTGTACGTACATCTCCTATATATACACCGTACCCACAATTTGTACGTACATCTCCTATATGTACACCGTACGCACAATTTTACATCTCCTATATATACACCGTACCCACAATTTGTACGTACATCTCCTATATATACACCGTACCCACAATTTGTACGTACATCTCCTATATATACACCGTACCCACAATTTGTACGTACATCTCCTATATATACACCGTACGCACAATTTTACATCTCCTATATATACACCGTACCCACAATTTGTACGTACGTCTCCTATATATACACCGTACCCACAATTTGTACGTACATCTCCTATATATACACCGTACGCACAATTTTACATCTCCTATATATACACCGTACCCACAATTTGTACGTACATCTCCTATATATACACCGTACCCACAATTTGTACGTACATCTCCTATATATACACCGTACCCACAATTTGTACGTACATCTCCTATATATACACCGTACCCACAATTTGTACGTACATCTCCTATATATACACCGTACCCACAATTTGTACGTACATCTCCTATACATACACCGTACGCACAATTTTACATCTCCTATACATACGCCGTATCCACAATTTGTACATACATCTCCTATACATACACCGTACCACAATTCCCACTATTTGTACGTATACCATTAAATATTTGTTTAGTAACTCATTACATGTGATTAAGTGGCGAAGAAAAACAGGGAGGACGGGATGAGGTTAAAGAGTTGTGTATTATTATTATTAATATTATTATTATTGCAATTAATATACAACGCTCTCTGAGTCCGAGCTAGCCTAGTAGTAGCTGCTTCAGATCTATCTTTGGATTTATAAAAATATGATTCAGCCAATAAATATTATGTGCACTGGTAGAAATCTTATTTCACAAAATGCAATAATCCTCACTTGTATTATATACTAGTAATGACTGTTAACATAATGCCATTTCATAATTATGCTACAAATTAAAAAGGTTCGTCGTAATGGAAGCTGTCTGACTTATTCTGAAAGTCGTTTTTCTTGAAATTCTAATTAATACAGTTACATATGCTGATAGTTCAGTGTGCTTATTACCTGAATAAAATCTATCTTGAAAGAATCAGGATAATATCAGTTTCCCAGCATTGATTTTCCACCTACAAGGCACGGCCACGTTTTTTGAGTTAAGATGGTATTTGATTGTTATTTTTTGTTTTTAAACCCTGAAAAATCTTATTAATATTTTACCAATTGTCAAATACTTACCATTTTGGAAGGCATACATGCCACATATAATAAAAATCCATAGAAAGGATGTGATCATCTCAAAAAATTTCTGAAAATTTGTCAGCAGAATTGATCAGACAACTGTTTGGTTGAGACACAACTTTAGATCTGTGGTTAGATCTGGTTTCAAAACGACGCGGTTTTCTGCTTCATTCATAATAGGACAGGCGATTTTCTTGTTCCCTTCTTTTAAAAATAACTTTTCATTTTCCTTGGATTTTTTTTCGTGTCTTTTTCAAAGATAATTAAACTATGTTGCTTTGGAATAGTTCTTGAGTATATGTGCTACAACAGTATGATGTGGCTACGTTTCCCTCTTGTAAATCAGTTAATTTTTATCATTAAAAATATATATATATTTTTTAGTGAGAACGTCTCCTTCACAGACACAAGAAATAGGGATATAATTTAATTTTAAAGCGGAAAGCGAATGTGTTATATGAATCGTCATAAAATATGGAATTTTTAATAAATGCTGTAATCAGCAAAGCCAAAAATGTATTCAGTACGTGTATTGATGATACTATATAATGTTTAAAGTGTAAGTATTGTTTTCAGTCCATTTTATATTAAACCCTGTAACCAAATAAAAACAATTATTTTTAAACAGATTACAACTCGAGTATAACGGTAGCTGGTCTGTGTGTTTCGTGTTGAAATGCAGCAGAGTATATCGATACACTTTCATCAAATGAAGACTGTTTCATCCCCCTTCAATTAAAATTAATTCCTTTATTTCTTTGCTATTTTAATCAAAACGTTTCTGACTAGATTATATTCTTCTATAAGTGTGCCCCTAATTAACAATGTACACAAAATGACGGCAGCTCAAATGCAAGAAAACTCATTTCCGATCGTAAAATAATTAATGATGCATTGGACCAAAATGATTCCGAGTTATCATATTAGATTCGTTTTCTTCTTGCAGAGTTATTATGCTTGTTTTAATTTTTTAGCAGTTGATTATACTTCAAGTGTGGATTTCTACGTCACGCTCACTCTAACACGCACGCACGCACACACATAACGCACATACAAATCTGTCGTAAAACACTGCATGGGCACAACTATCTTTATTTCTAAATAAAACCAAGCCAACATGTAATGTAATGGTCTGAAGCCTATAGAGCCGAAATGTCAACATTTATAGTTGTTGTTTGTTTGTTTATGTACATATAAGCAGAATTTTTGCATTTTCAAGATACAGTCTTGCCAATGGTGGAATTTATCAGATATGAATCCATTAGTCTGCTAGACTGAAGTCTTGAATGTTCTTTTCCTGGATTACATTGAAAGTCTACTCGCCTCCTCTATTTTCACTCTTTTGATTGGAATAAAAATAAGGCTTGACCTTTTCGCTTCGCATTAACGCAATGCATAATTATTTTCATCTCCCCCACCCCCACCTGCAACTTGTTGAAAAGGACACAAGCTGATCATGCCTGTACTTTACAGAGATGTACGTGTTGTCTTGAAGTTGATATGTGTGTGTGTGTGTGCGCGTGCGTGCGCGTATGTGTGACAGAGAAAAGCTAATTAAATCTGCTTTTTTCTTGGAGAAAGCTTTTTATTTCTTTCTCAAGTCATGTATGTTATTAAAATATAAATCACACTAGAAGACCTCTAGTGCGGTGTCTTTGTTTCCTGTGTGTGATGGAAATGTGTAGTGTGTGTGTGTGTGTGTGTGTGTGTGTGTGTGTGTGTGTGTGTGTGCATGTGGGCGCATATTTTAACAACTATAATATTTCCGCATTAGAAGCAATATTTTCCAGTGTTTGTGCACACACTATTAAATATAATGTCTGAAAAGATTATGACTCGACAGAAGTGAGTCACGACAGCCTGGTGACAGTCCCATGACACTGCTGACGTATGAGTTATTTGTTACATTTGTATTAATTTTAATCTTGTCACCTTACAAAACACTCTCCAACACACAAAGGCCTTTTGATACAGTCAAATATGTATGTACGCACGCGCCTGCATTTGTCGATGTGCGTGTGTGTTGATATTTTTGGCGAATTCATTTGAAAAATGAAATAAAATTATGTAATCATTTGGCCTCTTCCTCTCTTAGACCACCTGACTTCGATGCCATAAATATAGCCTTGACCCGCTGTGCTCCCTCTGTTTATAACATGCGCATTACTCATTAACCTACCCGATAAATTCATACACACGTGATGTAATGTTGTATATGACTCGGCATAAGCTTCTAATAATAATTTTTAAAACTCTAAAATTAAATTTGCACCACTCTCAACATATATGTTCTTCACCTATCTCCATACATAATCTTACTAAAAGAGAAAACCATCTTTAATCTATATTTAGTGAGCCCCCATCCACCCACTTTTTATCCAACATATGGTTATCATTACTGGAGTTATTAGAGATAAGCCATAATAGCTTCTACATAACTTTGTATAAGTGAAGCCACAATTGTCTTTTTTGCCTGCTTTTTGTATCAATGCCACAAGTTTATTGCCCATGTCAATTCCACGTTTCCCTCCTCACATGTTGTAAAACACTGATTCAATGCTATTCTCTCAAAGCTAACCTGAGCACTCATTCACCGTACCAGCTCCTTCAAGCAGAACAACAATTGCAGCAATTTCCAGTAACTTCCTTGTACCAGAAATTGCTCGATGTAGTCAGCATACATTGTCACCATATATCAATGGAGTGCAGTGTATTCCGTACACTTACACACTGCAGTAGATACTTCCTGCGTCTATGACGTACATAGCGGTTTATAATCAGTAAACCAGATTCGGATAGTACAAGCAAAGGCTGCTTTGCCCCTGTAAAATTATAATCAGGGAACAAATGCTGAGTTTCCAGTTTACTCCTGTTTTTAACTCCATTCTTTCCTACATTCAAGTCTCAACTTACAGTTTTCTGCAACAGTGTTTATTAGCCTGATACACACATACAGCATAATAAATACAGGATAATAGTTTTATGAGCAGTTTCATTAGAAACAATGTCAAGTATTTAGCATACTATATACGAGCACTTAGTACAAACATTTGTAGAAATAATAGTTTACTCACATAATACATCCCTATGTAAAATGCAAGTATATGTATAATATATCAATAGCAAAAATGCATTGAATTTTTAAGTCCATTCTCTCTCAAACAGTCAGTTACCTCACTATTAAGCCAACGGCGGCCTTTCCCAACCTGACTTCTTGTCAAATTCAAGTGATCAGACAATAGAATTCTCTACAAATATAAACTTTTGATCTCAGCCCATTGGCTGGTCTAATTCTCATAAATCTTAACAATTGCATAATAAAAACTACTCATCTAGTTGGAACTGGTTTGCATTACATCAGCAATTTCTAGCATATTCTCAACTCCAGTATTTACTCCAAGTCTGACACATACAAAAAATACCATCATAAGGAGTGCCCAAGGTCAAGTCATTTCGACAATTTAATATATATTTAATAAAATTTATATAGCAATTAAGTTTAGAAAATAGGGATAGGCAAATTTACTCCTCCACAAAGTCCCATTCATTTCTTCTAATTTTTTTTCGTAAATAACAATACGAATCCTATTTTTTTCACATTCTATGACAAATAACTATAGGTAAAGATCGTTGTTCTCTCCAGGCATTTATCAATGTCCACTTAACGGGAGTTAAGGTTCTTTGTTCAAGTTACTACATTTATCAATGTCCACTTAACGGAAGTTAAGGTTCTTTGTTCAAGTTACTACATTTATCAATGTCCATTTAACGGAAGTTAAGGTTCTTTGTTCAAGTTACTACATTTATCAATTTCCACTTAACAAAAGCTATGGTCTTTTGTTCACTTTACTGGCAATTATCAGCAGTTAATAAAATCTGTTTACTTTTCTGAGGAAAAATATACCAATAGCAGCTCCAAGGACCTCTATTCACTCTACTGGTAATTATCAATAGTTAATAACATCTGTTCACCTTTTAGAGAAATAGTAACAGATATAAGGAGCTCTGTTCACTTTCCTGACAATTCATAGCAGCTATAATTTCATCTGTTCACTTTTCCGACACCAAATAATCATTGTTCACTATTTTGACAATTAACACTGACTAGTCAATTAAGGACCTCTGTTCACTCTCTGACACTTAACAGGAGATAAAAACCCAAGATCAATTTCATGACATTTAAATCTGGTTATTAAGGACTTTTTGTTCACTTTCCCTATAACTTTATCTGTTTGGTGCTCATTTTCCTTGTCCATTGTACAAGAGTATCTACTTCTTGTTCACTTTTCCTTCCAGTGAAGAGTATTTGCTCTGTTCACTTTCTTGACAAACAGCAATAAATATGGAGCTGTTCACTAAGGTAGACGTCAAATCATTAATTGTCTGGACTATAACAGCAATAACTCTGGAAGCTGCTTTCCTGACACAAAACAGCAGTAACTATTAGCACCAAAAGAAAAACGACACTATCGACACTTTGGTACTAAAATAGAAGTAACAAATGGCACAAAAAAATCAACAGTGATTTAGGAGTTTGTTCTTGTCCTAACACTAAAACAATAATAACTATATACTGGCATTAAAACAGTGATTTATGAGGCTGTTCCTTTTCTGTTACTAAAACAGTAGTATCTTAGGACACTGTTCATTTTTGTAGCACTAAAACAGTAACTTATACGGCTGTTCTCTTTTGTACAACTGAAACAACAATTAACTTAGGAAACTTTTCACTTTGCGCCACTAAAACAGCAGTAGTTTAGTGTGTGTGTGTGTGGGGGGGGGGCTGTTCACTTTTGTGGTACTAAAACAGCAGTAACTTAAGAAACTGTTCAATTTTGTGTCGCGAGAAAGACTGGACTACTAACAAATAAGTACTGATTGTTTATGTCTGTTAATGCGTGTTGAAGATTGGGGATTGTTTACTTCGTGTTTATAATTATGTCTGCTAATGTGTGACGTAGAGCTGGACTTTGGTGACAAGTACAACCATCGTGTATACGTGTCTGTTAATACGTGACGTAGAGCTGGACTGTTGATGACAAGTACGGCTATCGTGTATATGTGTCTGTTAATTTGTGACGTAAAGCTTGGACTGCTGAAGAGTATAACTTTCGTGTGTAATGTGCCTGTTAGTGAGAAATACCTAGCTCTACGTTCAATATTAGTGCTTCACAGTTCGTGTTTGTTTATTCGTTTAACGAGAAGTTAATATATAAGCTATATATAGGCCCTAATAATAACACAGCTTGTATTTGTATATACATATAAAACAATTAGGCTACACAATTTATGTGCACATTTCTGACGAGATGCTAAAAGAAATATACAATTTGTCGTTGAGTATACATTTGTACAACGAGGAGTTAAAGCAATTACACAAATCATGTGTGTGCATACATTTGCCTGACGATAAGTTAGAATTTCGGTTCACCGATACAATACGACTACTGCCATTTTCAAAAGCAGTTGTCTCCCTTCCACTGGCTGAAAACTTCTATAATTTTAATGTATTACGGTTGCAATCACATATAAGAAGTGTATATGCACAGTATTATAAATTTATAAAGTATGAAAGCAGATTGATAAATATTTATCTAAATGTTGCTCTTTTGGCATTTGTACCAAAATATTCTTGAAAAAATATCTTGTAGGCTTTGCACTATTAAACGAAATTCCCCATTAGATTTCTCCAATTAATAATTTATGTGTTCTAAGAAAACTCTCTCACTCTTACACACGCATAGATATTTATTTATTTTACATTTAAAAGAAGAAGCCATCTAACAAAATTTCCCTTTACTAGTAGTTAAAAGAACTTGTTTTCAAACACAGTTCACAAAATCTGTACTCAAAACAATTTTTAATTCTATTAGCCAATCAAAAAATGATTTATTTACTCAAACAAAATTTCGCTTTTAGAGATCTAAAGAACATATATCCAAAGAAAATTGCCCCTGTTTTAATATCTGAAGGCTCATGAACTTACAACACAATTTCTAATTATGACATCTCCAGGAGTACAAGTTATTACATACTTTCTGACAACTAAGAGATCATAGTTTATCAGTGACTCCTACTGACATATACTCTTATTTTAAAAGAGAAAGCAACACATTTTAATATCAGCCAGTTTGAGCAATTATACTTAAAATAATGTTAATTATACTTCAACTAATCTTGACTTTTTATCCTCATATGCATCTTTCTTTATTGAGGACACAAATTAAATGCTGTAAAGCTATACTGTATTATATTTATTATTTAGATCAATAAAACGTTATTTCATTTAATTGAATTATTTATCTTATCTCATAACGTTTTAAATGAATTAAATTAATAATTTGACCAATGGATATATTTTTATTTTTTTGTTAAAGAAAATATTACTAGTGCAACACTGAAGAATTCTAATTATGATCAATATATAAACATTTTTTCAGTTCATAAAATTGAAGAAGAAATGTGTAAGCATTGCAGCACTAGAGTTCTAATTCAAATCAATATATACATGTTTTGTCTCAGTTCATGAATTGAAAAGTACATGTAACCAGTGCAAAACTGAAGAATTCTAATCAATAAATAAACATTTTGTTTCAGTTCATGAATTGAAAAGTACATGTAACTAGTGCAAAACTGAAGAATTCTAATCAATAAATAAACATTTTGTTTCAGTTCATGAAACTGGAAGCCAAGAATACCTAGCACAATATGAAAAAATGTACAATCTGAAAGCAATGTATGTTTTGTTTATTGACAATTAAACATTAAAATGACATATAATACATCTGCAGGAAAGATATTATTTTAACCAATACAAATATAACACAACAAAATAATTATTTCAACCAATAAAAGGTGATATTTAGGAAAATATCAGTACAGCAATTTCAAATTAAAAAAAATATATATCTCTCATACATTTTTGTTGTACTTTTTATTGCTGTGAAAGGATAATCTATCACTTGTAGCAACAAATAATAACTAGAGTGTGCATACTAGCATAAAAATGTATGTAGAGTGGACATATATTTAAAAGCGTTGTATTTCATCAGCAATTTAGCTTGTGTCCTGAGGTTTACAAAAGAAAAGAAATAAAAATATGAATAAAATTATTCATTCATTACCCTAGGCAGAACTGTGTCTGCACACTTACTGCATGAAATCATATCCAGTTTTGCTTTCTCATTGTATGTATCTCTATTAACATGACTGATCTCCAAGAGATATATTTGCAAGCACATGATTAAAATAAGAGGTTGAATTTTAAACTGAAGGTGTTAGTCATGGTAAAAAGATTAATCAAAAGGTTTGCCAATTTGGTGAAGTTGCATTAGTTTTTATTTATGCAGAATTCAAAAGGTTATTTTTATATATAGATAAAATAGGGGTGACTATGGGAGTTGGTGAAATGCTATACAGTCATTGATACTATATACTATCTTTTATACTATCTTTACACCAGAATACAATGCTAATTTCAATTAATCCTATACAAACAACTTAAGCATATTAAATCATTCAAGATATGCATCACTATTATCTGGGATTTATCTTACAAAACTGTTATCTTCTAGCTAGAGCAGAGTCATACATATAACCACATACAAGCTTGAAAAGGGAGATTATTCATCAAATTTCATTATTGTTTATTGTAGCACTACTAGTAGTAGCAGTATTCAAGCAGTTTTCCATGGAGTTACTTCCTTGATGTTTATTTATTTATTTATTTATGTTATTTGCTTCCTTTAAAATGAAAAGCAGTAATATGTGTTAAAATTAAAAAAGAAGAAGAGAGACATAATTTGAGTCATATGCTTATAAACAGCAGACACTTGACATACTAATAATTTAGTTTTTGTCATGAAAAACTAACAAATACTCTCATGTTACAACAGATCTCCCCAAATAGCAAACATTATTTTTGCATCTCATTGTGAAAAAAAATAATTCTTACTGGCTTTAAAAAAAAATATTTAAATGTTTCTTCACTTTTGTACATAGTCATACAAACATACAGTCGTAACTTGGTAATTAATTGATTTATACTTTATTATACGCAGTTCATTTATTTCTAAAGGTAAGAGAACTGCAAATCAAAGTTTAAAAACTTTTCAACTATTTCTATCTATGTGTAAAAAAAGTTATGCAATGATGTCATTAAATCAGAAATAAAGACTAGATATGGTTAAGAAGAGATTGGGGTATGGAATTTGAGGTTCCATCACCAGTTAAAACATGTGCAAAATTAAATAGTGAGAATGGCTCATTAAAATTTGTCTTTCATTCACCAAGAATTAAAGATTGGTCAAAATTTAAAATACTGATTTGTATGCCTGTATCCTTTATTCAATCCACAAAGGTTTATGATTAAAATATTGATATTGTATGCCTTTATTATTTTATCCACAATTTTTTCCAATTAAAATACTGATTTTGTATGCCTTTATCCATTATTCTGTTCACAATGAGCTACTGATTAAACATTGATGTTGTATGCCTGTATCCATTATTCTGTTCATAAAAAGTTACTGATTAAAACATTGATTTTGTATGACTGAAGAAATGAAAAGACCTTTTATACTGAATGTCATTAGCTGAAAAAAAGAAAAAGATGTTGTAGGACCCACTAATGGTATCAATCTTTCTCAATTTTATACAGACACACAACTTTCCATCATCACAAGTCATGCAAATCCATTACATCATAAATAGCAGACCACAATGCAAGTTATCCATCAGACCAAAATGCTTCTAGCTGCTTGTTAGCATAAAATATTAAGCTATGTGTGGCATTTTTGCCTATCCCTATTTCTAAACTTAATGATCATATAAAATGTTAAATTGTCAAAGTAACCCGAACTTGGGCACTCCTTATGATGTGTGGCATTTTTGCCTATTCCTATTTCAAACTTAATGGTTATATAAATTGTTAAATTGTCAAAGTGACCTGAAATTGGACGCTCCTTATGATGATATTTTTGTAAGTAAACACTCAAGTTGAGAATATGCTAGAAATTGCTGATGCAATGTAATCCAGTTCCAACTAAATGAGTAGTTTTTATTATCCAATGGTTAAGATTTACTAGACCAGCCAATGGGCTGAGATCAAAAGTTTACCTGCTGTAGAAAATTCTATTGTCTGATCACTTGAGTTTGGTGTGGCAAAGTCCGGGCATGAAAGGCAGCTGTTAGCTGGTGAGTTAACTGTCTGATTGAGAGAGAATGGACTTAGAAATAATTAGTGCATTTTTGTATTGATATGTTATACTTGCATAGAGAAATTTTGAAATATAATTCTTATATGTAGTATGCTAAATACTTGACATTGTTTCTAGTGATCCCTCTTATAAAACTAGTATGCTGTATTTATTATGCTGTATGCATGTATTGGACTAACAAACAACTTACAGGAAACTGTAAGTTGAGACTTGAATATAAGAAAGAATGGAGTTGTATATATTCTCTGATTATATTTTTACAGGAACAAAGCAGCATTTCCATGTATTATCTGAATTTCCTGGTTTACTGATTATAAACTGCTAAGACTGTGGTAGACACAGGAAGCATCTACAGCAGTGTGTATGTGTAAGGAATACACTACACTCCATTGATGTATGGTGAGAGGGTATACTGACTACGTCGAGCAATTTCTGGTACAAGGAAGTTACTGGAAATTGTTGTTCTGCTTGAAGGAGCTGGTGCGATGAATGAGTGCCCATGTTAGCTTCAAGAGAATAGCAGCAAACCAGTGTTTTACAACATACAAGGAGGGAAACATGGAATTGATGTGGACAATAAACTTGTGACGTTGATATGAAAAGCATGCAAAAAAGACAATTGTGGTTTTGCTTATACAAGTTTATGTAGAAGCCATTATTGCTTTATGTCTAATAACTCTATTTCTGTTCTCTAATAAGAACTATCCTGTAATTTGTATTGACACTAATTGATTGAATTGTAATTTGTATTTTAGGATTTAAGACTGTATAGATATAAAAATTATTCAAATTTAGTTTCTTGGAAATAATGATGTCAAGTAATTTTTTTGTGTGATAGTAAATGTTTGTCTTTAATGTTGTGGGAGAGAGAAAACATTTTCAGCACAGCACCCTCATATCCACCAAGTGAGAGAAATGAGTGGTGTCTTCTGGAGAATTATTACTAACATAAATTAAGATTCTCATCACTTGTAATTAGTTATGTATTATTAATTAATTAATAATAATAATAACCATTAACTAAGTGGTGTTGGTGTCACACTGTGTTTTTGTACTGGTGCTACATTTTTAGGAAGAATCAGTTTTAAAAAAAAGAATAAATATATTAATAGATGTAGCCAACTTTAACCAAAGTGAGAGTGTGGTGTAGGGGTGTGGGAGACCTGTTGTAGCATGCTGAGCTAATGTCTCAAGCAAGGGACACAATCAGTCAGAAAGTCTAGGACAATCTAACTGTTATGCTTATACTACATTGTTCACACTTCATTTCTTGACTCCTCCCACTCTCCTATATTTACAAGTGAAAAGAGGCTGTGTTACACCAGGCCAGGAGAGCCACTAGGACTGAGATGAAGACTGATGTTGATGCATTCTTGACAGCAACATTGCAAAAGTCTTGGTTGCAGTGACAGAGATTGTCAATGATAGAGTTCCTCCTTGTTGATCTGGAACATTCCAAATCGCCAGTGGTTCCACACTGCCGAATCGTTCGCTTCTTATATTCCTTGTCTATTCTAACTGTCAAACACAAAAACACCACCAAAAAAATGTGAAAAGAAAGCAGAAAATCTGTCCATTTCCAGTTAAGTGGATTATTTATTTTATTTTAACATGTTAGTATCATATATACTACTAGTAAATTAAATATTAACAGTTTGAATGCTTTCGCTTTTCACTTTCCAGACAGCAGTAATAAATAACTCGCAAAGTCTGAGGTTTGCCAAGGTATTTACATTATATAACACCAAGTAAGGATTGGTGTTCAAACACCAATAAATACAAACACATTTAACAGTTAACCAAAATACTGTACCCTCCTTACTATTTCCTAACTAACTTTTACCCATCTTGATAACAAGCCTAATTAACACCTAAGAACAGTAGCGGAGAAATTACAACATCCGAAAACAAGACGAACTGAGAATAAATGATCATCACAGAGCCATGTAAAATTGGTAAGCAAGGCCATGTGCACATTCAGGCCCTTATTTGACTCATATGGTGGAATTTATCAGACATGACTTACTGCCCAGCCTCTAACCAATCTTCATGATTTATATTAAGCAGAGTCAGGTGCTTCAAAGAGCAAATGGATTTCTAGGATGCCCAATCCAAGCATATCAGATGTCTCTTTAGTGTTTTGAAACTTCACTCCCTTTCTCAGTACTTGACCCAGAATTCCTTCCTTCCAAACTACTTGACCTGAAACTTCACTCCCTTTCTTAGTACATGTACTTGACCTGAAACTTCATCCCCTCTCTCAGTACTTGACTTGAGACTTCACTCCCTCTCGCAGTACTTGACTCGCGACTTCACTCCCTCTCTTAGTACTTGACTTGAGATTTCATTCCCTCCCTTTGTACTTTGACCTGATACCTCATTCCCTTCTATTTTTCTAGTTCTAAGTACTTGACCTGAGGACCTGAGACTTCATTCTCTTTCACAGTACTTGAACTGAGATTTCACTCCCTCGTAGAAATTACCTTAATTTCCTCCATTAGTACTTGACATGAGACTCCATTCCCTGACTTATTACTTAACCTTAGACTTCATTTCATCCCTTAGAACTTGACCTGAGACTCCATTCCCTCCCTAAGAACTTGACCTGAGACTTCATTTCCTTCCTTTTTACTTAACCTTAGACTTCATTTCATCCCTTAGAACTTGACCTGAGACTCCATTCCCTCCCTAAGAACTTGACCTGAGACTTCATTTCCTCCCTTTTTACTTAACCTTATTCATTTCATCCCTAGAACTTGACCTGAGACTCCATTCCCTCCCTTATTACTTAACCTTAGACTTCATTTCCTCCCTTATTACTTAACCTTAGACTTCATTTCATCCCTTAGAACTTGACCTGAGACTTCATTCCCTCCCTTATTACTTAACCTTAGACTTCATTCCCTCCCTTATTACTTAACCTTAGACTTCATTTCATCCCTTAGAACTTGACCTGAGACTTTATTTTCTCCCTTATTACTTTACCTGAGACTTCATTTCCCTCCCTTAGAGTTTGACCATAGACTTCATTTCCTCCTTTAGAGATTGATCTGAGACTTCATTTCCTCCCTTTTTACTTAACCTGAGACTTTATTCCCTCCCTTAATATTTGACTTGAGATTTCAGTCCCTCCCTAGACAGTGACTGGCCTATAAGGCAGGAATTTAAGATGTTACTATTAATTTTACATTTGAAATCCTTTTGTGCTGAGGACAGGTGAGGGGGCTAGCAATTAATACCAGGTTTGGATTACACCTATATATTTAGTTTCAATAAGATAATCTTCAATATACATGTACTTCAATTTTTACAATGAAAGAAAGAAAGAAAGAGTTGTAGGAAGCAAAGCAGGAAGAAAGAGAAAGAAAAGAAATTAAGGCATTGGGAGGTGGGGGGGGATGCAAAGAGGAAGAAAAGGGCAAAGTAGAAAGGAAGAATTACAGAAAGGCAGCCAAAGAGGAAAGAAGGGGCGGGGAGTAAAGAAAGTCAGAATGAAGACAGTCAACAACAAGAAGAAAGGAAAACAATCAAAATGAATGGAAGAAAGTTAAAGCGACTGAAGTGGGGATGAAAGAAGGAAGGGAAAGGGGAATTTACCTTCCTGTACCAACTTTCTACAGACAGTATATTTGACTTTCTTTTGTACTGCATCTGGAAGTAAGTCACAATTCTGCTTTAACATCTCAGTTTCTTTATCCATTGCCATACACCATCCTTCATTGCGCTGAGAGTTACACACATAACAGGAAATTGTCATACCTGAAATGCAGAAGAAATAAACAAATCTGGGTTACTTTCAAAAGGTAGTATATTACAAATAACTACTAATATAACTGACTTAAATATATATATATATTATATAACATGCCTATTTTATCCACATTAAAAGTGGCTGCTATTCTTTTTCTACATACATTTAATATTTCTGCAAACTCAAACTCATGAGTGATTAGATTGTGTGTTTGTTGTGGTACATGTACTTTTAAGAACGATTTTTTTTTTTTTTAAAGCAATATAGGATAGTTACTTTGAGGTAATTCCCAATGACACACTGGGTGTAACATCCGAAATGCAAATGACATCAGTAATGATTAATTATTTTTTTTTTTATTTTAATTAATTGTCACTTGCTTTTTTTCTTCTTAGATTTCTTCTGAACCAGTGTTAACTTAACATACAAATAACTTTTAAAGTGCTAATTAAGAGTTGGACAGTCCAATCTAGCAATATATATAGGCCCTCAGTCATGCATGAACAGATACCATTTGCCTGTAGCCATTTCTCTCAGACATTACTTCTCCTGCATAAATGGAAATCACTTCTCTTAAGTAAGTGAACCTTGAAAACACTGGCCCAGAGTTGGCCAGCATTGTCTATGAGAAATTCCTAGGACTGTCAGCCCGAATGCATATCTTTTGAAAGAACAGGTTTTCCCCCCACTTGAGAAATGAAAATAATGGGGACGTCTCAAGCCCATTACATTGGGCAGTCAAGTAAAATGATTCTTTCTTCCAGTATAACAATAGAAAAAGTTGTGCACATATATAAACTAGCCCAAATTTGAGAACAGATACTGTCTAAAAATACATGTCCTAATTTTGAGGTTTGAGTTGCTAAACAGCATATTTGGTGCTTTGAAGCCCTCATTTTTCCCAGTCTGCTTCTACTTCTTCATTCCCACAGTGAAACAAAGACTCTGGAGACTACATACTGAACTATATTTGGTCATAAACATTTCAAGAGACTATGAACTATCACATAATAATAAACCAGATTTCAGTAGCAAATTCTTTTAATTTAATCATTAACTTAGGATGAAAGGATACTATTTTTTCATTTAGCCTGACTTGTGTCTTCTATTTATTGTGTACCAATTGCTTCTTATTTAACTTTCATTGTTTTCAATAAATTTTGTTATTTGTTAATTACACTTCCACTGCTATATTTAGACAAGGAAGGAGATATGCATACTTAGGGTGTGTGTTGAGGCCTTTTGAGGGGTAATTTTAATTGCATTAAAAAATCAGACAATGGCATATTTTAGGAAGTGTCCCCCTGAGCTGAGGGAGAGTGTGTGTGGGCCAGAATTCCTATAGTCCTATACTATCCAGAAGTGTTCGAACTTGCAAGGAGTGATGGGAATTCTGAATTCTAGTAACACTCAGAGGCAGGTAGGAATAACTTAATTAATTAACGGTTAATGTCTCTGAGGTCTGACAGAGTTTTCTCCATCTGCAAAAATTTTGAAGGCCTGTACAGGTAGAATTAAATAAATTAGGGGTTGGGTAGCTAATCTGTTAAACCACCCATCACACTGGGTTATGCGGCAGCACAATGGTTATTCTTCAGAATTATGCAGTTACTTGCCTACTTGTATCTTTGCATATTTAAGCAGAAAATTTGTTTTAAATGGTGAAATATGAATCATGCACAATACATGCATGTGTGTGTGTGTGTGTGTGTGTGTGTGTGTGTGTGTGTGTGTGTGTGTGTGTGTGTGTGTGTGTATGTGTGTGTGTGTGTGTGTGTGTGTGTGTGTATGTGTGTGTGTGTGTGTGTGTGTGTGTGTGTGTGTGTGTGTGTGTGTGTGTGTGTGTGTGTGTGTGTGTGTAAATCAGAATTAGTTTGGGGTTTGCACCTTAAAACAAGTGCTGAAAAGGTCAGGGTGTCATCACTAAATGAAAACAGTCACCCCTAGTAAGTTAAAGGTTTGGTGCAAAGGTCAGCGAGTTGCAGCAGCTGAACTGGATTCCTAAGAGTGAAATCGAAAAAGTACATTCTATCACAACTTCTTAAATATATTTCAGTGTGCACCTGACTGGCATCCTACCAGACTTAAAAACTGCTATTTTTAAACAGGAGAGATCGATAAACACAAAGCATAATTTCTCCTGCAGTACAGTTACAATTGATCATAATGTACGGGTTAACTTTCGCTTTCTTTTTGGCCCGACGGATGTATGCAACTGAGATCCCACACCTCTTGTGAAAGGTCTGTTGTCAAGACAACACTGCTGCCCAGCACTGGGAAAGCGTTGGCGTAATATATTACACGAGACCGTACAGAGCTCTATTTCTTAAGTTAAAGACAACACGTTGCCTCTGACGTCACGCGTTTCGCACTGCAGCTATCTGTTGAATGAGTGTCGTCTTTCCTTATTTTCTTATTGTTCCCTACTCTTCTCTTTCCATTTATAAAGGCCTTGTCGTATTTTGAGGAACTAGATAAAAACTATTAAATGTTGCTGTAGTGTGTGTGCGTTCATAGGAAGGGACAGAACTTGATATGTGTTGTCAATGAGTTATTTATTTGTTTATTTCTTTGAGTTTTGGATTATGTCATTATGTGTTTCAGTTGAACTTAAGAAATATCGCAGTAGTGTGTGTGTGTGTGTGTGTGTGTGTACTGGTGGTTTTCTTTAACTTTGCTGCTTTAATGAGAATCTGACGATATGATTGTTTCTTTTCAGATGGACATCAGAAGTCATAAACATACTTCTAGGAGACTTTGTAACGAATCTCACATTTCCATTGCATTAAAATTGTTATCTTCCTATATATGTATTATTCAATTCATCTGAAAAAGATAAATGTAGAAATATATAGAGTGCATGCGCACTGACACAATTATATCACTTGACAGGAAGTAATAGGATATAACTAATTAAAGACGTCACTTTTTTATTTAACTTGTGTGCCGTTATCAAAATAGATATTTCTTGCTTGAGTGGAAACTAAATAAATCTGTTGAACAGGATAAATATGCTCACTGTCAAAGTTAATTATTTCATTTTTAAGTAGAAACAATAGGTTGCGAGGTTAGAAAACTTTAAATAGTTGACCAAATTGCGGGAGGGGTGGGGGGGGCTGCAAATGTGGAAATTAATTAGAATTAATTCGTTCCATGATTTTCATTTTGTCTATGTGACGCACACGTTTTGCTTGGACCTATTGTGCTAACGAAAAAGCCTAGACAAAACTGCATGATTATAAGTGAACAATGGTACAAGTAGGTGAACAATGGAATGAGTGTGTGCACAATGGAATGAGCATGCAAACAATGGATTGAGTATTTGAACAATGGAATGATGAGTGTGTGAACAATGGTGTCAGATGAGTTCTAGGCAAGTTATGCCGATTAGCTAAACATTTTTTATTAATTAATAGTTTTCTATTGCTTATAATAAGTATGGTACCGTTGGCTAGATTGCGTACCTCTGGTGCAATAGATGTTTACGACCTATTAAGATGTAGGTCGCTCGAAAGGGTGAAGGAGGTGGAGGGGTAAAGGGGGATGGCAGGATGGGGGGACCGCTAGCTGGATACGAGATGCCCATATTTAGCCATTTGCGTTCCGTGTTGTAACGTGGTAGAATCTGCTAGCTGACCTAGAGACCATTCAATATTTACGTATTCAATGACCATTGTCCGCAGATGCATATTCACCGCACCCACATGTCCAGGGGTCAATTTCTTATATACGTTGATACCGAGCACAAATTTACGAGAGTGGTAATTATAATTGACTTCTCTAAATTATTGTATGTATTACTGATAGAATGTTGTGTAAAATATTCATGTGGTTTGCTTACTTGATTGTTTGAACTAATTTATTTCCTCTCACAGAAGCTAAGTGGCGTTAGCTATGGTTAATTATAATGTTTATGTAGGAATGTTGAGACAGCATAAACGCGTGTATAGGCCATGCTTATGCATTGTTAAACTATTTGTAGCTGGTAGAGCTAAACAGAGAACAAAATGATTGTTTAATGAATATTGCTGTAAAGCATTTAGTGGATATATTGTATCTACGAGTTCATGTAATTATAGGAGTGGAATTATTATTTTTTATTGTTCACTTATACATATTTCATTGAGTTTATGAATTGTATGTTCACATGTAGTTAACGAGTTGTGATGAACCAGTAAAGAGTTGTCTATCGCTGTCGCCATGAAGCCTAAATGATTATTCATGCTTAAAGGTTGCTATAGAAGAAATGTTGCTCATTTCAGCCGGTTCCTGGTCTGAAGGTATACTCATCCCTGAATCCTCAGACTACGTCTTGCACACCTATTTGACATCGAGTTGGTCATACCTGGAAGACAACCGCAACGTGATGTCACATTCTGTCAAGGATGCTGTGAGAGACTCTAGTTAAATGTGCTCTCTCCAAATAAACAGTCGTATACAAACTTTATATGAATAATGGAGCAGGGCAGGATAGACGAACTCATTGCATATTCCGTGATTCAGAAATTGATGTCTTTTCTTTACTATTATTGTTATTAAATTTTACTTAGTTATCTTCACCCACGTTGCATAATTTGGTGTGATTGTCGACTAAAAACTGGTATGGGGGCTGAGTCGGAGAACTAATATTGTAATTATAACTAATGAAAAGGGAGAGATAACGTTACCAGCTTGGGCACGTCAGCTGATTTATCTGTCGGTATGTCATTTGAGTAATTAGCCCGAATCTTTGGATTATTAGCGGAAAATAGATCAGGCTGTCGCTAATATTGGAAGTGAAACTTTATAATCTAGTATTGATACTTGCAATAGAAAGAGACTAGATGCTAAAAATTGTTTAGTTTCGCTTCTTTTCGTATATTGTCTTCTTATCATGAGATCTCTGCTCTTGGGATGGAAGGTCAAATAAAGAGATTATTATTTTTTTTTATATTTTGTTAAAGCAACTTTAGAATAACGTTGAAGACTATTGCATCAGGTCTAAGACCTGTAATTAATCACAGATAGATTTGTTACGTAGCTACTGACTGCTGCAGTCGAAGACGTCATATCTGACGACATGTAAAAAATAATTTCTTCGAACTTTGTAAATTGAATTGTTTTTATTAAAAGATCTATGCGTGATCCAACTCTAAAATTCAAGAGACTGATTAACTGATTGATTAGGGGCGGGGAAGGGAGGGGGGGAGGTAGAGTCTCAGATATAGGTCAGAAACAGGAGATCCTGGAGTAAAACTGACACTCGTATAAAAAGCAAGAAATAAAATGTATAACCTAGCATATTAGAATATAATAATTTATTATAAAATACAAGGTTACATCACGTCGTCAAGCTTTGAAATACAATTAGTTTGTTTGCTCAAAAAAAAAACAGTCTTGACAACCATGCCTAAGATTTAACCATGTATTACTATTTCAAACAAACACACCTTTCGCACCGACTTCATTCCAAAGAAATGTGTAAAATTCGCAGCAAAAAAAAATTTTTTTGATCTTATATGTATATTTTCTTTATGATCACTATTACCAGTATAATGTCATCAAATTTCACAATTTTAACCTACGAGGGCAAGGGTAAACAGCATTTTTAATGGCAGTCTTTGCAGTTTTTTCAAAACAAAACAAAATAATAACAAAACATTATTTGTCACATACATACCATTTTTGAAGGTACATATGGAGCATATAATAAAAATCCTAAGAAATGCAGACATCATTCAAAATACTTCTGAATGTTTTCTCCTGAAAAACTGGTCAGAGAACTGTTTCGTCATTTCAAATGCACAATGTTAGATCTACGGTTAGATCTGGACTACAGATCTGCGTGGGCTCCATAAATAGATTGGCTCACAGCATTATGGGTATAGGTAAAGAGATCAACTATTTCAGAGTTAGCAGACAACTGTCGTTTGTAAGTGGCACAACTGTGTGTTTCTAGAAGATAGTTTATGGATATAATTTTGACGACTTAACTGGCACAAATTTTTATTGTTATTAAGCATGTGTTATCATGATGAAGGCTATTTAATCTTAAAATTGAATTTTTAACATTTATATTTACCTATGTTATTTTTACTTTAATTATTGAATCTTGATGCTCTATCTTCCTTAATTAACACTAGTGCTGTTTATTTTGTAAAGGAGCATTTAGTTGTTTTTTGATAAAAGGGTTTTTACACTCTAAGATTTCACAGTACTAAGATTGATCAGCACTGATTTATCAGCATTGATAAACTGATAAATATCAAATACACATACAAGTAAACAAACTAAAACCGTGACTACAAAAATGTTTTACTCATAATGGACATGATATATAAAAGCGGTAACAAAGCAGTTAATTTTGATATGTCATCTTTTTGCTTATGGAATGAAGGTCAGTATCTTAAGATATATTATTATTTTTTCTTTTTTTTTTCTCAATAAATCTGTTTTCATAGTGTGGCGGAGTAAATTTTCATATCCCCATTTCTAAACTTATTTGTTATATAAATTAGTAAATGTCCAAGTGACCCGACCTTGGGCACTGTTTATGCTGGAATTTTTCAGTGTCAAAGTTGGAAGTAAACAATTCAGGTAATGCTAATGTAATCTAAACCGGTTTTAGATGGATGAGTTAAGATTTACAATAACGAGACTGGTTTGCATTACATATCAATTTCTAGCATATTCTTGACCTGAGTCATTATTTTAACTCTGGTACTTACAAAAATATCGTCATGTGCAATATAGTCAAAGTTCATGTCACGTTGACATCTAATAAACTATATAAAAATTAAGTTTAAAAAATAGGGACAGGCAAATTCAATCTTTATTTCTTGCTCAAGTTTGATATAATATTATATTATAGAGCCTGCTAAGGGAACTGTGATTGTAGCATATTCGGTATTCAAAAAGAATACATGTTGCTACATTTTGTCTTAATGCGTATTATTCTAATGCTTGAAACGTTATGACTCGACAGGATATTTCAAGGAGCTCATCATAAAATTCAGATGACAATCTCGTGACACCACTGGTTTTACATTTTGTATTAACATTTGGATGCTGGCCACTATCATATAGAATTTATATATATATATTTTTTTAAAGTATTCTTCACAGAAATGCCGTTTGAATAAGAAAACTGTAAAATTTACTCCGCCACACAATCTTTATTTCTTGCTCAAGTTTGATATAATATTATATTATTAAGCCTGCTAATGGAAGTGGGATGGTAGCATATTCAGTATTCAAAAAGAATACATGTTCATGCGTATTATTCTAATGCTCGAAAACGTTAAGGAGCTCGTCATAAAAAAAATCAGGTGACAATCTCGTGACACCAATGACGTGGAAATTCGGTTTTGCATTTTGTATTAACATTTGGATGCTGACCACTATCATATATATATGTATATTTTAAAGTATTCTTCACGGAAATGCCGTTTAAAAAGGAAAACAGTATGCGCGCGGGCATGCGCCTGCTTTCTGCATATTGGTCTTTTTAGTGAATTTTACAACATTTTCACTTTTTTTAAAACAGAAAAAAATGAAAAATGTTAATAAACATTTTGTTTCTTCGTGTATCACTTCGTCTCATGTCGCTGATATTATCTTTATATGTTGTGTTTAGTTTTATCATCAAAGCAGCCACATACGATTACATCAAAAATTAGGCCTGCATATTTAAATGATGACGTCATAAAGTGATGGAGTTTTCGACGACATTCTTTCGGGGAGGGGATGGGGGGAGAAAGCGAGAGGGATCGTCAACCTTTATATGTCTATTGCGAGTGTTTGACTTTGGCTGGAAATGCAGTTAAGTCGGAGTGACTGATGAGAAAAATCTCGCAATTTGACACAATTTTCACACGAAACATTCTCCCCAAAAATTGTGATTAGTTCGAAATTTAAATCACACAACACGTTCAATGTGCAAAAATTTATTAACAGCAGAGTATTTAACAAATCACACTGTCTCTCTTCTACAAACAAAAACAGGTCCATTTTTGTACAATTAAGGGGATAGAAATATGTATTTATTTTAATGTGGCTTTTTAAAAATTTTTACTATAAACTGATATATAAAACAACAAACAAAACATTAAGTAAATTTCAACAACGAATATATGCACTTTCGATGATTGGTGATAACAACTAACAAATGACCTGCAATGAAGATTAAATTGCATATCGTGCTAAAAACATGAAGATACGTTACCGGGTTTTAAAAAAAAAAAAATAATATACATACACTTCTAAAGGTGCGATGGATTGTAAAGACTAGAGACAGAAAGAAAAAAATCACAAAATACAAAAAAATGTTTCTTATATAAAGCTTTAACTCACTGATCTCTCTTCTTTTTCTTTTTTTTTTTCATCATGTATAGATAGTCCCTTCCCACACCATCGTTCAGATTATACATGTGCGTTTAAAGTGACGTCACGGTATATGCATAATAGACAACAAGATTTTACTTGACCCTCAACCTACCTACTCCTCACTCAAACATACTCACTCACACACTCACACACACACACACACACTCACTATTTGTGTGTGTGCACAACCTGTAAAGATTGTTTTGTTGTTGAAAATATAGGACATAGCACTTTGTCCCCTTCTTTCAATTAGCAAGTTTACATCTAAATAAGTTTTGTCCTTGTCATGGGTGTTATCGCGTAAAGATCGTCTAATATCTTTTGTAAATGTAGAGCTGGTAGTTATTTATCAGCATCAGCGGCTGCTTAGTCTTCTATACTATAGCAACAATATCTTTGGCAGCTGTTCATTTTAGTGGCACTAAAACAGCACTCACTGGAGAATGATCCCATTTCTGGTACTACAACAGCTGAAGAGGCTGTTCACATTTATAACAGCGATAACGAATGAGACTGTTCACATTTTTGGTAGCAAACAGCAGTAGTTGAAGATGATGTTCACATTATGGTATTAAAACAGCAGTATCGAAGTAGACTGTTCACATTAATGGTTCTTAAACAGCAGTACCTACCCGGCATTAAAACAGTTCTAAGTTAGAAGTCTGCTCAGTTTCCTAGCACGACTAGCAGCAGTAAATAAGAAGACTGTTCACTTGCGCTATACCTATTTGTCCTGGCACCTAAAGCTGTTCATTCTTGTTCTTAGCGCTTCGAGGAAGCTGTGCAAAACAAACCCACAAATTGCAATAATAAAATATTTAAAGTTGTCTCCGAGTACGTACTTCTTTAGCGACAATGGGTTAAAGTTCAAATGCTTCTTAGATTGTCAGATTGTTAGATTAAAGAAACAGTGGCCGCTTACGTGAAAAAAAATTGTTCTCCATACAACACCTGTATTACGTGAAGCAGTTACTGGGTGAACAGGTATGTTTTATTATCCGTGGCATTTTTATGGGGAGAAAATTACAGGAGCGTATTAATGAAAATTTAAAATCCAATTAATTCCCCAAGTTCTTTTGTTGTAATTATGGGGGTGGGGAAAGTGTGTGTCTGTGGGTAGGGTGGGATATCAGATTTATCAAAATATATACACGCAGAGCTGTACTAAAATCATAAATTGACAGGTAATCCAAACACTTAACAAAACGCTGATGAACAGTTAGCAGAAGACAGTCATGTCAAGGTAAAATCGATATCCCGTCATTTTGAAAAGTAAACAATGAACACTCCAACTAATTGCTTGACGTCTCTCGGAGACTGTCAGTCAACAATACTTATTGTGCATGTACTGAGCTTTGAGACATAGAGACGTTGAACAAATACTGTTTTGCATAAAGTGTTGTTTGGTACTTCTGAGCTCTCGTCTGGAGCCCCTAAATACGTTACTAATCTGTTATCTTTGTGTTACTTCTCAACGGCGGATTGCTTGCGCCCTACCAGCGGGACCCCTAAATGACTTCCTGTTTAGATTTCATTTCCACACGTGCGGTATTGTTTACGTGCATTTGTTTGTTGTTTTTTTTTAAAAATCTAGTGAAAACGTTTTACCGGTGATCTATTACATGCTAAACTAAATGCATTTCTCTTTCACTCACACACGCACGCAAACATGCACAAACGTAAACACAATAAATGATTGCACCCACAAACTACAGACACATGCACCAAGAGTTTCTACAAAGAAATAAATAGAAAAATGGAACTCCTGAAAGATAATGAATATGATGCAATAAATATTATGCCAAAAATCTGCAATAGAAAGTATGAGGACATTATGCTTTTACCGTGTGTGTGTGTGTGTGTGTGTGTGTGTGTGTGTGTGTGTGTGTGTGTGTGTGTGTGTGTGTGTGTCTGTGTGCATGTATCTGTCTGTCTTATGACGCTCATATGTGGCACTCTCAACTAAAAGACATTTGCAATCCATTGTAATACATTACATTCATTTGTAATTTACAGTTACAATCCATTAGCAATCTATCCATTATTACAATGGTAGTCAACCACTGCAGTCCATCCATAATCCATCACTGCAGTCCATTCCTAAACTATCTACCCTCTGTCTACAATACATCATATTCTGTCTGCAGTCCATCAGATGTTTATCGGCCCTGAATGACGAACATTTTACATTATCAAATGTACATGTTAGCATTTAATTATTTTATTTAATTTATTTCACTCGTCCGTCTTTCATGTAACATGTTAAAAAAAATCATAACTCTATATTTTAACCAATCAAAATTTAGTATATAATTATGCCTAATACTTAATACGGAAGAAAGCGTAGGCCTATATGAATGTGTCATGTCAGAGTGCAGTCCTGCACTTAATAGAGCGCTGTAAGTATATTCCCGTGCACTGATAAAATACGGAAACAAAGAGAAGAAAAAGAAACTACAAGAACAAATTAATAATGCTTTGCAGCCCACAGAAGGTCAAAGCTGGTATTATTATTCTACACAAATGGAGGGGTTTGTCCATTCAGTCTACGTGTGGGATCTCTGAGCAGTTGTTTCGTATCTGTTAAAGCCTGACGCGCTCCATTTGACGGTTGCATTGTTCGGTATCTGTTGCGTAATAGTCCATCAACCTTTGGAACAAAAAAAAAAAACAATCCCCAGTATCTCATACAACCGTTGACTAGAGTTAGAGCTAGGACTGCACAGATAACTCTACGTACTTCGTAGTGACGAGTATGTGTGACGTGACACTAGCAAAATTACAGTTCATATTTATGGGTACGTTATTGCGTGACGTCCAGCACGAACCTGAGAGATGTCACAAATGTCACAACTAGTATTAATCTCCGAAAACGTTAATGTAGAGATTTCACAATGCGTGTTTATTTGTATACACTGGTGTGTGATGTGACGTGGTAAGATTTCACAATGAGTGTTTATGTGTATACAGTGGTGAGTGGTGTGATGATGAGTGAATACCTCAGAGGTGAGATTTCACCATGCATGTTTATGTGTCTACAATGGTGCATTATGTCACGAGGAGAGAATACCTCAGTGGTGACATTTCACAATGCGTTTCAATGAGTATACAATGGTGTTTGATGTGACGCGGATACCTCCCCTCAGGCGTGTTTATGTGGGACTGGCGCAGATTGTTGAACTGCACTGACGATAGTACACAATAATTTATGTATTTATGTGTTTGTAAGCGTGCAGAGAAGGATTTGAATTTCACTGTGGACATTACACAATTCTTGCTTATATTCTTGTAAATGTTTGACTGTTTGAACGGTACAGGTGACAGCACATAATTAGTACGCATGTTTTGCACGTCATTGTGTGACGTAAAACGTGCAGAATTGACAGTACATACATAGAGAGATTATTCACACTTATCATGACATCAGCTTTCAACCTGCTTTAACTTCCTTGAAACCACGGTAATGTGGCACATATACACTTTAAATTTTAAAATCCACCATCACCTACAACAATCAACGTTTGCCGCTTCGCATGCGGTTGTCTCCCTGCTTCTGGCTGAAATTGTTACGCTATCCTGTTTCTCTCACAGCAAACGATGTCAAACAGTGCATTTTGATTTCTTTAAGGTGTGAAAGCGAGTGCTTATTTTTCTAAGAAACAATTTTCAATCTTCAATCTTCACCCATTAAAAAAAGAAACAATCTTCACCCATTAAAAAAAGCGCCTTTTTGACATGTAAAAAGATAATGCATTCTAACAGATTCCTCCTACCACCCGCGCGTCTTTTTTTCTTCAAATTTAAAGAAAAAGTAATCTAATAACAGTTTTTAGTATTGAACATTTAAATGAGTATACTTAAACAAAATTTCCCTTTGTATACGGAAACGTGTACTTCAACAAGAAAAAAAATCGTTTTTGCTGTCTAAGCTAGTACAAAACATAAATACAGCCACATTTCCCTATATCTATAGGATCGTATACCTTAACAAAAATTCCCCTTTTGTCCTTAAAAGGGGTTTATACCTTAACAAAAATCCCCTTTTGTCCTTTAAAGGGGTTTATACCTTAACAAAAATTCCCCTTTTGTCCTTTAAAGGGGTTTATACTTTAACAAAACTCCCCCCTTTGTCCTATAAAGGGGGTCTATACTTTAAAAAAAGTTCCGTTTTTTTACATCTAAATCATATACATTAATGCAACTATCTTCTTTTTGACAACTAAAGGAATAAAGGAGCATGCAGTCTTATGACATTTTCTCTTTGAAATCTAAATGCACATGAAATGTACACAAATACAAATCTCCCTTGGACAACTAAGAGTACTTGTGGTTTTAAATAAAAATTTCTCTTTGGCATCTAAAATTCATATAAAATGTACACAAATACAAATCTCCCTTGGACAACTAAGAGTACTTGTGGTTTTAATAAAAATTTCTCTTTGGCATCTAAATTCATATGAAATGTACACAAACAAAATCTTCCTTGGACAACTAAGAGTACATGTGGTTTTAATAAAAATTTCTCTTTGACATCTAAATTCACATGAAATGTACACAAACAAAATCTCTCTTTACAACTAAAAGCGCGTGCTCTAATAAAAATTCTCTTTGACTTCTTAATCAGCGTGGTCCAACTGCAGTCCTGAGGGCCAAATGTGGCCCGCTAAAATTGTTCTGTGGCCTGTGCTCATACAAAAAATATTTCTTTAATCATATGGTATAATGAATTTCTTTTTATCATGACTGTCACGCGAACTTTAAATCTGGGGTTAACGTGGCCCTCGGGGTTGAATAAGTTGGACCACCCTGATCAAAATTCACATGAAATGTACACTAACAAAATCTCTCTTGGACAACTAAGAGTACATGTGGTTTTAATAAACATTTCTCTTTGACATCAAAATTTGAATGAAATTTACCTAAACAAAATCTCCCTTGGACAACTAAGAGTTCGTCTTTGACATCTAAGTGCAATGAAATATATTCTAACACAATCTCCCTTTGATAAATGTGAGCATGTGTTCTATAAAATAAAATCAAGGCATTTTTAATATTAGCTTGCATCAGGATCACCTATTTATATCCAACAAGCCTTGACTTTTCCCTCTAATAATCACAGTTTTCTTTACAGAGGATACCAGCTCAGTACTATAAAACTATAATTATATATTATTTCAGGTAATCTCATTTAATGAATTATGTGTTCAATAAATATAAATATAACCAATGCAATAAAAGCATTGCATGCATTACATTTACAATAAAGAAATTAATATGTGATCAAGGAAATATTTTTGTTATTTTCTAAGAACTCTGTCAAATAGTGCAAGATTGAAAAAAGTATAATTTTAATTACACCAATAAAAGTATTCTGTTTCAGTTCACAAATTTCAAAACAAAATAAGATCAATGCAGCAAAGTTAATTATTTTTGATTCGTTCATGCTTTATATACAGTATGCTGTTAATTTACATCTGTATGCAAAATTAAAAATGGCTGACCAATGTAGCACAAATAAAGTAATTATTTTAATCAATAGCAATATAACACAATACATTAATTACTTTAACCAGTAAAAATACAACACAATACAATAATTATTTTAACCAGTAAAAAATATAGTACAATAAAGAAATTGTTTAACTATTAACAATGTAACAATAGAGAAAGTATTATGCCAATAAACTATACCACAGTAAAGTGATTATTTTAAATAATAATAATATATTTTAACAGGTAATGTTATATGATACAGTAGTTTCAAATCTAAGAAAAACAATATCTTAAATCCTTTCGTATTCTTTTACAATTAACATCTCATGCTTATAGCAACTAACAATAGCTCTGAAGTGCTCACCGGTGTAAACCAGTGGTGCGGTAACAAAGATAAATATTTGTCAGCGAAAACATCTGTTCATAACACGACAGCACTGTATTTCATCAAGCAATTTAGTTTTTGTAAATGAAAGAAAAGGATAAAGCTTTGAATAAACGTGTTCTCTCGTCACTCACAGACAGAACTGCGCATGTACATTTGCTTTAGTTAAATTACTTCCGGTGTGTTTCCATTTTGTCTGTATAGCAAGTTAACTGCCTTGTGTTTAACGTCCGAGTTTTCTTCCGACTCGCGAAGCTCCAAGCTAAAAATTAAAGTGAGCTGAATTTTAAACTTCAAAGCGGGAAGGGTTGGGTGGTAAAAGGTTAATTACATTATTGCGAAGTGTCAATTTTTATTAACGCAAAATTCAATAGATTACTGAAAATTATATTGGTGGAATTAGGGTTATTGTGGAAGTGATTGGGATGTTTACAGATGTTGTATTAATTATTAATTTTTAATACCATAATTTAATATTTACTTATATTATTCTCACGCAAAGGACCTGTGCACATTCAAGTTCTCCTGTCAAGCTGCAATAAACGTTAAAAAATATCCAAAGATGTTTATCATTATTATTGAGGAGGGGGATCTCAGAAAAACGTTCATCTGGTAGAGTTTCAGCACATATAACCACATAAAGATCATCTCGAAAAGGGAGATTATCCATCACATTCCAAAAGTGTTTACGGTAGCAGTAAGATCTAAGCAGTTTCTCTTTGGAGTTATGTCCTTGATGTAAGTTTATTTGTTTGCTTTATTTTGATCTTGTCAATGAAGTTAGTGCAGAAATATGTGTTAAAGTTGAAATGACCAGAAGAAAAATAGTATACCAATAACGTATGTATAACTGACCAACGAAAAGCTTTCTCATGTTACAACAGGTCTCCCTATATGGAGAACGTTGGTTGTATCAGAAAGTGAAAGAAATAGTTCCTAATGGCTGAGAGTGGGGGTGGGTGGGTAAGTTGAAAGTCATCTCCCAACTCTCATGCTTAGTCACAGCTACACAGCTATTATTTTGTAGTTAACTGATTTTTAAAAAAGAAATTGATTACTTGTATTTAACTTTTTAAAGGAAAGACAACATCGAACAAAGTTTTGTAGCATCTTAATCTATTTCATTACTTATAAAAGGGTATAATGACGCCATTACTAGTACGAGTGATAGGGTTAACTAGTGGATAGGGATTGTGAAATTAGAGATTTTGTCGGCAGTCAAACAGTGATACAAAATCAAAATGGCGAGAACTGCAACTGCAACAACAACAACAAATGTCTTTCATTCACAAAGAGTTACTGATTGGTCAAGTTTTAAGGCAATGATTATTTGCATGCCTGTATCCACTATTCTGTAGCCGTGTCATTTCCATCACAAGTCCTTGAAATATCGTACACTTTACTTGCATTTCATTACTGAGTGATCTCTGTATCTGAAGTATAAAATGTTAATGTTTTGAAATAAACAATTTGAAAGAAAACTATTTTTAATTGTGTTTCTCAACATTTGAAAATTCCTTATTGTGTTTAACTGGGGAAAAAAGCACGAAACTTTTCTTCTTTTAATTTTTTTTTATTTCTGAGTGTGATTGGCTGAAGAAGTTAAAAGAAGTTTTATACTGAATGTGATTGGCTGAAAGAAAAAAAAAGATGTTGTAGGACTCACTAATGATGTCAGTCTTTCTCAGTTTTATATTGAATGTGATTGGCTGAAGAAAAGAAAAGAAGTTTTATACTGAATGTGATTGGCTGAAGAAAAGACAAGAAGTTTTATATTGAATGTGATTGGCTGAAGAAAACAAAAGAAGATTTATACTGAATGTGATTGGCTGAAGAGAAGAAAAAGATGTTGTAGGACCCACTAATGGTGTCAATCTTTCTCAGTTTTATACAGACACACATCTTTCCGTCGTCACAAGCCAAGTGACCCGTTAGGTCCGTGGATGGCGGGACCACAATGCAAGTTATCTTATGGACCAAATGCACTTCTTATTTCTGGTTGAAGTCCTTGATAGAAATATCGTTAATCTATGTTCCTCTATTAGTGCTACGTTTCTAGACAGAATAATTTAAAACGAAATGTATTCAAAGCTGTAACTAAATGGGGATGGTGGTGGTGTGGGGGGGAGAGTAGGGATGTGGGAGACCTGTCGGAGCATGCTGAGCCTAGCGTCTCAAAGCAATGGACACAATCGGTCTGAAAGTCTATGACAGTCTAACTGTTACATCTATGCTACATTGTTAGCACTTCATTCTAGTCGCCCCCCCCCCCTCTCTCTTTTATCTACGAGTGAGAAAAGGCTGTGTTACACCAGGCCAGGAGCGCCACTAGGACTGAGGTGAGGACTGATGACGATGCATTCTTGACTGCAGCATTGCACAAGTTGTGGTTGCAGTGACAGGTGAGAGTCAGCAAAGAATTCGGCCTTGTACGTCGCTCGCACCCCAGTTTGCCACTAGTACCACACTGACGGACAATTCGCTCAATTTCTGTGTCGCCGTGGTTGTAAACTGTTAAAAACAAACATATCAACAAAAATGATTTTTTCTAAAAAAAGCAGAAAAACTGTTCATCGTCATCTAGTTGGGTTACAGTAACGTAGCAAGTTTGTTGTGTTTTTTGGGGTGGGTGGATTGGCCATGTCATATACAGAACTTCGGTGGTGGGTCCCTTCGATTTCAAATGAAACAATGATTACATTCTGAAAGTTAAAAAAAAAATAGACTTCACTCGCTGCATTGCTCAACCTGCACAATCCATTGCTACGCCACTCTTAATGGGTTAGTTTGGTTCTTTAAAATATTATCGTGCCGTAGTGGATACAAGTAAATCAAACGTATTTTGCAGTCTGTCTGTTAATGCAGTCCAGGCTGCGTATGATCCGACAACCCTTTAAAGCATTAGCTGTTTTTAATGCAAATGATTTTCTTAAAATTTTACCAATCATTGTTGGGTTTTATTTGTTTAATTTCGTTTATTGTTGTTATTGTATTTGTGACGGATTTTTTTTTAGGGGTGAACGCGAAACTGGCGTTTTGATATGTCCTACGGATTCTCATTTCTCATCCGCAGCTTTACGAATGTCCCAAGGCCACAAATAATGTGATCGGTCGTACAAAAATGTTTATGGATATAAAGGTAGAGAACTCACTTCTATTCCTGCTCAATCAATCCTAGACAGGCATAGTCAATGAATAGAGTGTAAAGTCAGTCTGGTGAATTAATAGAATGTAAAGTCAGTCTGGTGAAATAATAGAATGTAAAGTCAGTCTGGTGAATTAATAGAATGTAAAGTCAACGTGGTGAATGAACTGGGGACTGCATAAGTACACGTGATTACAGCGAGTTGTGATGAATGAACTGGGGACCTTGCAGATGCACAGTGAAATGAAATTAACAGAGTCTGGTGAACTATATAAGTACCTGGTAACTAGTGATTCTGGTGAACTGGTGACTTTATGTGTATCAAAAGGGAAGGTTGGGATCACTTGCTGTGGTAAGAAATGTTGACAAAATAATGAATACAAACAACACAACAGATATAACAGATTGATACGTGGGTGTTGCCAGTTTACTATACTAACATTTTGTTAGCATCATGTCCATATTCCCCAAAATGTTATTACATGACAGAAGTAATTTCCATTGACAGAGGATTCTAGACAGTTGCACCTCACCTGGAGGCATATCCATAAGCTGACAGAGGATAGGTGACAATCACATGGTCTAGCATGAGTAGAATGGGATCACACTGTTACCATTGGAAAAGTATGCATAGTGAAGAGTGCTGAACTAGTAACAGGCTCAAAACCAACATGGGGCATAATAACAACCCCAGCTTAAGAAGTGTTGTCAGTGCTGGCATTTGGCACAACCCCATTTCAAGTGCTTTGCTCCTTTTGTATATGGACCATCAGTACAAATGTACTTCAGCCAGTGAGTGCAGAGGTACTTTATGCCACTCAGTACAAATGTGTATAGTTTATAGAATCTAGAGTGACACCCCTTGACAGTCTGGTTTGTGTGTGTGCGTACGTGCACTCTCGCACACACAAAAACTGCATTGCTGTCATAGAGACAGAGACAAGCTAACACTTATAATATTAGGACAGAAACAACGCTAACAGTTATAATATTAGGACAGAAACAAGCTAACACTTATAATAAGGACAGAGACAAGCTTATACTTATAATATTAGGACAGAGACAAGGTAACACTTATAATATTAGGACAGAGACAAGCTAACACTTATAATATTAGGACAGAGACAAGCTAACACTTATAACATCATGACTAACAAAAATGTATTACCAATATTCGCACGCACACAATCATGACATGATTTACTAATCACAAAACAGATGGTAAACCACATATAATTGATTAATGCGCAACAAAAGTACAAATATAGAAACAGTGGAGGAGTAAATTTGCCTATATATCTTGTTTTATATAAATGCATTCTAAGAATAAAGACTAAAAATAATTCTTTTTTGTGTTATTGTTTAATGCTAATGAATATACTCATACGTTTGAGTTTACTGGGACTGCAGTGAATTGTTAATTTGAACATAGTTTTCACTGACTAATGCAATCTGTGCTAGTTCAAAGTGCCGGATTAATCCCTGCAGAGGCTCCTAGGCAGTCGAAATTATCTCCTAATACGTTTTTAATTTTATCAATCAACAATTTTAACAAACCACTTTTATTATTTTTTCTATCTTTTGGAAACAATTTAAGAAAGCTCGATTGTAATTTTCTTTCAAATAAATTCAAATAAATTCAATATTATTTTTTTTTTGGGGGGGGGGATCCGTTATCGCGGGGCCCCTAAAAGGTTTGGGGCCCATAGGCCGGTGCCTACTCTGCCTATTTGGTATTCCGGCACTGCTAGTTCCTAATAATCTTGAATCCTTAATCCTGCTGTTCTGTATAACTTACCATACCACGCACGACTTTTAGACTTGAAAATAACAAACAATAATCCCGTGTTGGTTAATATTGGACTGTAATAATTTAAAATAAAAATGATTTGTGATAAAGGCAAAAGATATGATGTTTAGTGACAAAGATGATGGCAATAAAGGTACAATGATTACCTTGTTAAAAGTAAAGAGGTGGGGGGGGGGGCGGGTATGAAAATGCAATAGCTAGTAGTCAAGTTGGCGGTAAACAAAAAAAAAAAATGGGCGGAAGGGCGGTGGGGGGCGAGAATTCGATGGCAGTAAGAGAGGGAGATAATGCGATGGCTAGTAAGTCAAGATAGTATGAAAGGGAGAGAACGCGGCGATAGTAGTAAAGATGGTGGTAAGAAAGGGAGATAACGAGGTGCTAGTAGTCAAGATGGCGGTGAGAAAGAGAGAAAACGGGGTGTTAGTAGTCAAGCTGGCGGTAAGAAAGGGAGAGAACGATTCTAATAGTCAAGATGGCGGTAAGAAAGAGAGAAAACGGGGTGCTAGTAGTCAAGATGGCGGTAAGATAAAGGAGAGAACGGGGTGCTAGAAATCAAGATGGCGGTGAGAAAGGGAGAGAACGAGGTGCTAGCAGTCAAGATGGCGGTAAGAGAAACAATGTGTATTAGTAAAACATCGACGGACTAATATGGAATTATTTGTATGATTTAAAAAAAAAGAAATCATTGGATAACTGACATTTCTGATAAATTTTACACTTGCTTACAACTATAGATTTTACAGTTGCATTAGACTACCTGTAAATGTGGTCCAGAATTTACAATCTATATACGAGACTGAATTGGTTTTACAGGAACACAAGTCATCTAGAAATAGACCTACACGTCTTGCACACAAGTAGGGTTTGCTTGTTTGTTTGTGTGTGTGTGTCTATATAGGATTATAGGTGTATCTGTTTGAGTATGTCTGATTATTTATTTGTGTGTGTTTATTTGTAAGGGGGTGGGGGTGGGGTCCTTTTATTGATTTTCAAACACTATAACAATATACGGCACCGTGCTAATTTGATCAAAAGAGTTCAAGAATGCAGTGTTCACGAAACGTTCATCGTTCCCATCAGACCAGATATACGACTTCATTGTATAATGCCGTGCGGAGATAAAACTGTTTTGACAAGTCTCTCTTGGCTGGAATTCGAACCATTCCATTAAACCCATGGACAAATCAATACCTTAGTCAAGCTCAGAGGCAAGCGCCTTAATTCTTTTGCCGGCGCTCACACTTGAAAGACTCAATGAGAAAGTGTAAGAGAGAAAGAAAATGCGATATAGACAGTCAAAAAGAAGAACACTCCAGGAGAGAAACACAAAGGAAACAAAGGTTGAGTAAGTTTAAAAGATAAATAAATAAGAAAGAAAGAAAGAAAGAAAGAAAGAAAGAAAGAAAGAAAGAAAGAAAGAAAGAAAGAAAGAAAGAAAGAAAGAAAGAAAGAAAGAAAGAAAGAGAAGAGAAAAGAAGAGAAGAGAAGAGAGCACAGAATGAAAAAATAATCGAGGCAGGAATGAACAAAAAATTCCAAAAGACTGAAGGGAGAAAGGAGAACTGAATCACCACCCGCTTACTTTGTTGATAAATCTTTCTACAGACAGTATAGTTGACATGGTTTTGCACAGCCTCTGGAAGTTCGTCACAGTCCTGTATCAGGCTTTGAAAGTCTCCTTCCAGTGACTCACAGATCCCCACGTTACGCGCTGAGTTACACATGATACAGGAAATTGTCATACCTGAAACAAAGCAAACCTGGATTATTATAAAAAGTGGGGCACTTATTTAAAAAATAGTTTTTATTATCATTATTAGTAGTTATCAACATGAGACTATTTCGTCGTCGTCTTTTAGATTGGATTCTCTCAGCAAACGTCACTTAATTAATTTTAATATATTGTGGTAAAACAGCCGACTGGTAAGTTTTTGCGTAATGTTTTAAATTTGTAACATTCTATTAAAATCTGCAAAACAACCCTCATACTTTTTTTGTGTGGTGTGTGATGAAATGGCAATACTTTCTTTTCTTTTCTTCCCGCACAATATTGCAACATGCTTGATTTGTTGACGCACGACATTAAACAAGTTGTGTCTGTTGCCGCACGACACTGAAGAATTTCAGTTTGTTATCAAGATTTTGTTCACACACACTCACACGCACGCACACATGCAGGCAAATGTACACGCAGACAACTATTTTCAAATTATAATATTTGGTCTTTTCTAATATATGTCTCTTCCAGTCTCAAAATTGATGTTACAGACTGAATATCTCTAGCAGTAAAATGACTATCTGTAGCAGTAAAATGACTATTTGTAACAGTGAAAATCTGTAGCAGTGAAATGACTGTAGCAGCGAAACTATCTCTAGCAGTGAAAATATCTGTAGCAGTTATTGATCCGTATTCCATAACTAGTCTGCAGACCAAACTGTTACAGGTATTTATTCCATAACTAGTCTGCATTTCAAACCTAGTTTTAATCCAATTTATTCCTTAAACTAGACCAAATTTGTTTTCCTGTTACAGTTTGTTTTTCATATTTGATTGTCCGTGTATGATATTTGTTAGTTCGTATCTGATATTTGTTAGTTCGTATCTGATAATTGTTAGTTCCTATCTGATATTTGTTAGTTCCTATCTAATATTTGTTAGTTCGTATCTGATATTTGTTAGTTCCTATCTGATAATTGTTAGTTCCTATCTAATATTTGTTAGTTCGTATCTGATATTTGTTAGTTCCTATCTGATAATTGTTAGTTCCTATCTGATAATTGTTATTTCGTATCTGATAATTGTTAGTCCGTATGAGATATTTGTAGGTCCAGTTATGATATTTGTAAGTCCAGTTTGTGATGTTTGTTTGTCCGCATTCCCAACAAATAAATAAGTATTGTGTCCTTCTTGGTCCGTGTTTTGATATGGTTCTATGTCTGTTAGTTTATATTTCAACAATAGCCCGTTATTTCTTGCCTGCTATTAGTACAAAATCATAACAATTAGTCCATATTTCCTACTATTACACTATATTTTGTACCTGATTTCAACAATAGTCCATTATTTCATACTTGCTATAAGTACAAATATCGTAACAATTAGTTCATATTTTTAAATACATATATCTTTGTCATATATATATATACATATATATTTCATGCATATTCCTAGTCCATAAATCATACATATTAGTCCGTAAATCATACATATTAATCCAAATTTCACATATATTTCTAGTCAGCATATAACACACAGTTCATATTTCTTGCATACCCTGGTCCGTAAATCATACATATTAGTCCATATTTCATATATATTCATGGCCAGTATGTCATACACATTATTCCATATTTCATGTCTGTTAGTACTTTCTCAATTCATATTCGTTTCTTATATGTAAATCCGTATAAGTTACGTTACATCTACGTTATTTCTAACATGCGAGTTCGTATAAAAAAAACCTTTTAGTTAATATTCCATTTATGTAAGTTTATATTCCATAGCGTATAGTCCTTATTTTTGCAATTGTTAGTCTGTATTCAATACTTGTTAGAACTTATTTCATACCGTTTAGTCCGAATTTCTAGCCTATTTTCGTAATTATAAACCTTTAGAGTTTAGACGTACTTCGCGCTCAGCAACCCATTATTCTAGCTTAAGTTTGTATCAAAAACCTTTAGACGTACTTCGCGCCCAGCAACCCATTATTCTAGCTTAAGTTTGTATCAAAAACCTTTAGACGTACTTCGCGCCCAGCAACCCATTATTCTAGCTTAAGTTTGTATCAAAAACCTTTAGACGTACTTCGCGCCCAGCAACCCATTATTCTAGCTTAAGTTTGTATCAAAAACCTTTAGACGTACTTCGCGCCCAGCAACCCATAATTCTAGCTTAAGTTTGTATCAAAAATCTTTAGACGTACTTCGCGCTCAGCAACCCATAATTCTAGCTTAAGTTCGTATAAACAAATGGCCTATTAATACAGATATCAGTGCATTTTCTCAATGGCAGTGTTAACCCGAATTGCATTGACTCAGTGAATTTTGTATTTTATTATTTTATGACTGTCTCGTGTTAGTGGAATAAAACTCTTTTACTGTCATCGGAAATAAGAATTATCGGACGAAACGATAATCTTCAAAATTGAAATAGCAATAGCATAATGTGGTTTTGAGAACGACAGCGAGACACGAGAAAAAAAATAAAATACTGGGAGTGTGGGAAGCTGGATATTAGATCGTTGTTATAATGTGTCGATTTTGTTCTCGGGGGAAAAAAAGTGAGAAACAATGAACAATTTTAGAGAAGGCGGGAACGACCCGACGTTTCGATCTTATCTTACAAAATGGCACCCTAGCTTGATCCCTGAAATAAGAGTCAATTCGCACGAAGTTAACACACACACACACACACACACACCCTCCCCCCCCCCCACACACACACCTACAACTCTCCCAATAGTTTTCCCAATGTGCTGCATTAAAATGTTTTTTTAATGTTCCTTATGGGGCTGTTCCGGGGAAGGGGGCTTTTGTTCGGTGTTGGGTTTTAATTAAAGTATAACTACCATTATTTACATATTGACATGCGCATAAAGTCATCAGCGATCTAACATAAGGGAAGTCGCAACCTGGGACTTAAATAGATGGGAAGCATAGGGCTTTGTGCGGAGCAAGGGGAGATTAATTATTGATTGGTTATAGTTAGCTGTTTGGGTGTCGTGCCAAGCCGGCTAGGTCTGGCGACTAGAGTGGGGGAAGTGGGTCTAGGAACACTGGTACTGACTCCGGTACTTGTGCTTTTGCTGACTCGTTTCACTGTGAGCATGGAAACACCGCGCATAGATGCCAAGACAGACAATTAGATACAATGACAGATGAATAGGTATAGACAAATAAATGGGTGGTCGGGTAGATTAAAGAATATGAAGATATTAAGTTTGGGTTAGAACAGTGGTCCGCGGCGCATTATCAATGGTGCACAGCTGTGCATCCAATATGAATGTAACCAATAAAATGTACAGCTGATGTCCTTAGATTTAAAAAGGTTGGGAACTACTGGGTTAGAGGATACACATGACGATTAATGGTCATATTACTAGTAGTCCTCTTTAGCCATCGTAATAGATAATTACGTCTGTGTATACTGAAGGCATGTAGTCTCCACGAGTAATATGTAAAGTGTGTTATGTGTGTGTGTAACTTTGCTTGTGTATGCACAATGTAATCAGTATATATTATAATTTGAAGAGATTAACCGCTAGCATAGAATGAACTGTTTGTAAAAACAATTACCTGCATTTCAGCAAATCGCACGCATGTGTTTATATGCACCAGATATTTTGGTACATTATGTTATTATGTGACATGGTTCTCCTGAGTGGGAATAGACAGACCTTATGAATCGAAAAGCTTTCATTAGGCCTTGATAGTCTGCTTTAACCATTTAACCTTCATCTCTTGAGAAACATAATAGTAAATTGATGTTTAATTCTTCAAAGATGTACTATTTAAATTGAAACTCATGAATAACGTAATATTAAATTGACCTTTACCCCCTGACAAGTGTAATATGCAATTAACCTTTAACACTTGAGATATATAATTTTTAATTGACCTTTAACTTAGGTCTTAGGGAGATATTATATTAAATGGCCTTAAAGTCTTGGAAGACATAAAATAAAATTGGCCTTTAGCTTCTGAGAAGAAGAATATTGACCTTTACTTGAGAGACAATATTAGCTGAATTGTCCTTTAACTTTTGAGAGACGTAATATTAAATTTAATTGATGTTTGAGATGTTTGAGAGGCATTATATTAAATTTAAATGACCTTTAACCTTGAGAGACGTAATATTAAATTGATGTTTGAGAGGCATTATATTAAATTTAAATGACCTTTAACCTTGAGAGACGTAATATTAAATTGATGTTTGAGAGGCATTATATTAAATTTAAATGACCTTTAACCTTGAGAGACGTAATATTAAATTGAATTGATCTTTAACCTTGAGAGACGTGATATTAATTTGGGGAAACGCCTAAGGCAATTTAATGAAAATATCTATTTCGCTTTGAAGCGCCATCTGGTAACTCAAGCGATTGCCTTTGGAACAACAGTTACTGGCCGAGCTTGGTGTACGCCAAGTTACTATGGAGATGATACGGGTCTTTTTTGTCGAGCTCACACTGAGTGTGATGATTAGCCATAACGACGCCCATGAATTATATTCTGTTGATCTCGTACTGCAATTCATAACACGGTAATGAGGGTCGCCATTAGTGATGACGTCACCACGTGCGTGTGGTCCTAGCTGTGGAAGATTCCAAGATGGTTCCTTTCTTTTTCTTTTTCTTTTTTAATCTTTTTTCTTTGTTATTTCTTTCTTTAGTTTTGCATATCTTCTCTTCACAACTGTCTTCGTTAGTTGTTTACTTTAAAAAAAAAAACTAATTATTTTTTCGTCTTTATTGTACTGCCTGCTTAATTTACCCACATATTTGCTATTTGATGAAATAAATTAATTTGACGTGCAAAATACCAACTGTGATAGCGATTTATGACAAAACGTTTTCTCTGTGTGTGTGTGTGTGTGTGTGTGTGTGTGTGTGTGTGTGTGTGTGTGTGTGTGTGTGTGTACGCGCGCACGCAGCAATACTAACTCTTGAATTAGAAACAAACAGTGGCAGCCCCGACCAAAGTTTTGTTTGTTTGTTTGTTTGTATGTTATGACTTGTTTTCATTTTTTCAAGAGTGTTCGAGACAAGTTTATTATACTTGAAATAACTAATACCTATCTAAAGATCTGTCTACATATATATATATATATATATTCTTTAGTGTGTGCATCGATAATTTCGCTGAAAATGAATATAAGTGTATGTATGTAAGACTTTGTGTGTATTTGTGTAATTATGGATATGTACGTTATGTATGTAAGACTTTGTGTGTATTTGTGTAATTATGGATATGTACGTTATGTATGTAAGACTTTGTGTGTATTTGTGTAATTATGGATATGTACGTTTGTGATTGTGTGCGTAAATGTGTAAATGTGTGGATATATATATATATGTGTGTGTGTGTGTGTGTGTGTGTGTGTGTGTGTGTGTGTGTGTGTGTGTGTGTGTGTGTGAATGTGTAAATGTGTAAATGTGTGGATATATATATATATGTGTGTGTGTGTGTGTGTGTGTGTGTGTGTGTGTGTGTGTGTGTGTGTGTGTGTGTGTGTGTGAATGTGTCTATGTGTCTATGTGTGTGTGTATAAACATGTGCGTCGTGTTTGACAGCGTTAACTGTTAAATCTTTTTGCTCACCTTTCGCGACATTTAAATATGGTACATAATGTGAACAGTTAGGTCGGGCGAGTTGGGGCATATACATAATGTGAACAGGCTTAGGGAGTGCGAGCTTTGGTGTGTATTCCAGACTGACACGCCGTTTTTATTTCCTTGCAACAGCATTCTGCGTTACATCCCTTGTGTTTATTCACCCTCGCTATTCATCTATCATCCATTGCCATATTCACTAGTGGTTATCTACCCTTTCAGTCACCATTTCAGTGCGTAACATTTTCTTGGTTATCTACCCTACCAGTCATCATTTAAGTGCGTAACATTTCCTTGAATATCTACACTACCAGTCATCATTTAAGTGCGTAACATTTCCTTGGTTATCTACCCTACCAGTCATCATTTAAGGGCGTAACATTTCCTTCATTATCTACCCAACCAGTCATCATTTCAGTGCATAACATTTCCTTGATTATAATTATCTACCCCGCTAGACAAATTTCCAGTTTGCAAAATTCGCCCGCATTGTTAAATCTCCTTGCTTTTAAACTGCCAGTATTTCACTTGTTTTTACTAACACTATAGTCTCCCTTTAGTTTGTATGCACACGGTCAGTCTCCCTCTTGTTTTTATGTACACTACCAGTCTCCCTTTAGTTTGAATGCACATGGTCAGTCTCCCTCTTGTTTCTATGACCACGCTAGTCTCACATCACACATGTTTACAGAATGTTATGTTCTGTAATATATTTTAAAGAAGCAGAAATGCACAAACGCTGCATGAACTATTATATTTTTATGTATGATCAATATATTAAATAGGCCGAGTAATATTAGAAATGTTGAGAAAAACACCTCGCTATCATATCATATAACTATCTGACATTTTATTATAAAGTGGAGCAATAAGAGTTTCGGGGAGGCGGGGAGGTTATAATTTTTTTCCTTGTATACTTTAGAAAACATCACAGACCTACATGCATCTGACAATTAAATTGAGAATTTATTACCAGACAGAAGACAGTGTTGGTATGTATGGAAACAATACAGCTTCGCAGTCCAACATGCATTAAACGTCAGTCATATGTGAGCATGCAGTCCACCCTGTTTCATTCGAGAGAGAAAGGAAAAGCTGAGAAAGAACAACATAAGAACAGGGGGGAAAAAAGCCCCCCCCCCCAATAAAAAAACACTTTATTGATCGACGTGTTGAAACGAATTCAGCATCTGGTTTACTGTACATGTCTACGTGGAGCGTTCAACTCCTTGTTACAAAAAAAACAAAACAAAACAAAGGAGCTAATTTGCTTTACAGTTTTATGTGCATGCTGAAGTGAATTCTTCGGATTTTCAATTGGGAGGAAGGGTTGAGTTGGAGAGAAGAATTGATGAAAAGGTTGTAAGCGTGTGTGTGTGTAAGGGGGAAGTTCTTTTCTTTAAAAAATAAATTTAATCCTCTAACTTTGGCAAGAATCAATGATCGCAAAGATAAGTGAGGTGTGTGGGCGGCGAAAGGGGTTGAGACTGCTGAATCGGAGATAAATACGGAAAAGGTGTGCTGTGGAATTGGAAATGGATCTCATTGGTAAAGACCGATGGTAATGCTATACACGTGATAGGATTGTGGATCTCCCTGGTAGTGCCTGAAGGACAAGTAATGCGCGAAAAAGGATCTGGAACATTACGGTATATGAAATAAAGAAAAGCTCTGTGGTAAAGGTAAAAAGGGAGAGTAAAAGGGGGAAGGATTGGATTGAAGAATATTTTGGTAAACAGTGAATGGGGTAGGATAGGATGGATGTAGATTTCTGCTGCTAATATGGAAAAACGTGATGGGGGGGGGGGGGGCGGGCATCAATATGACTGTCTACGGTAACTATGGAAAAACGTGATGGGGGGGGGGGGCATCAATATGACTGTCTACGGTAACTATGGAAAAACTGCAGTATGTGAAAGCAAATATAGAAAAAGAGTGTTGGATGATTGGAAAGAGTACATAATATTGAATTTGAAACATTGTGATAAATATAGGAAGGACTAGATGTATAAATCTGAAACATTGTGATAAATACGGGAAGGACTAGATGTATAAATATGAAACATTGTGATAAATATAGGAAGGACTAGATGTGTAAATATGAAACATTGTGATAAATATAGGATGGACTAGATGTGTAAATATGAAACATTGTGATAATTACGGGAAGGACTAGATGTGTAAATATGAAAAGAAGTAATACGATTTTATTGGATGTGGGTCGGTGAGTGTAAAAAAATTTGCATGAATTACGATTTCTGAAGGAAATACTGGAGGACTGTTGGAATGTTGGACAGAGTTGGGTACTTATGGCAAATACAGGAAATGTGAATGGTAAGAATGGACTGAGATCCCTTTGGTAAATATGAATGCCAGAATGGACTGTGATCTCTATGATAAATGTTAATGGCAAGAATGGACTGAGATCTCTTTAGTAAATATATGAATGCCAAGAATGGACTGAGATCTCCATGATATATGTGAATGGCAAGAATGGACTAAGATCTCTATGACATATGTGAATGCCAAGAATGGACTGAGAACTCTATAGTAAATATGAATGCCAAGAATGGACTGAGATCTCTATGACATATGTGAATGGCAAGAATGGACTAAGATCTCTATGATAAATATGAATGGCAAGAATGGGCTGAGATCTCTATGACATATGTGAATGGCAAGAATGGACTAAAATCTCTATGATAAATATGAATGGCAAGAATGGGCTGAGATCTCTATGACATATGTGAATAGCAAGAATGGACTAAGATCTCTATGATACATATGAATGGAAAGAATGGACTGAAATCTCTATGGTAAATATGGAGAAGGAAAAGGCAGGATTGGGTTTGTATGCCTGTGAAAGAAATCATTGTGGACTGGACTTGAATGTTCATAGTAAAAGAGATCAAGTTTTGGATTTGATATCTATGTTTAGAAAAGGAAAAAATCTGCGTGTCTATGACAAACATGGGAAACGGTTGCGTGTCTGTCATAAGTATATTAGAACAAAGGAAACAGTTGCGTAGTAAATGTTGTGTGTCTGTATTGAACATGGAAAACGGTTGCAGATATATAATAAACATAAAACAATGACCGATATACATTGGAAAGGATTGCGTGTCTACGATCAACATAGAAAGATGGTTTATCTATGATAAACATGGAGAATAGTTGCATATATGTGGCTAAGCATAGAAGCGGTTGCGGAAATGTTGCGCATCTATGATAAATATTTTTAAAGTAGCGTGTCTGTGATTAGCATAGGAAAGGGTTAAATCCTGTGAGCATGGGGGAAAGTTGCGTGTCTGTGATAAACATGGGAAATGGTTGTATACCTATGATGAACATACGAAAGCTTGTGTGTCTATCTTTAACAAGCGAGTCTTTGATAAATATGGGTACAGGTTTCGTGTCTATGGCAAACATGGGAAAGAGTACGTGTCTATGATAAACATGGGAAAGAGTACGTGTCTATGATAAACATGGGAAAGAGTACGTGTCTATGATAAACATGGGAAAGAGTACGTGTCTATGATAAACATGGGAAAGAGTACGTGTCTATGATAAACATGGGAAAGAGTACGTATCTATGATAAACATGGGAAAGAGTACGTGTCTGTGATAAACATGGGAAAGAGTACGTGTCTGTGATGAACATGGGAAAGAGTACGTGTCTGTGATAAACATGGGAAAGAGTACGTGTCTGTGATGAACATGGGAAAGAGTACGTGTCTATGATAAACATGGGAAAGAGTACTTGTCTGTGATAAACATGGGAAAGAGTACGTGTCTATGATAAACATGGGAAAGAGTACGTGTCTGTGATAAACATGGGAAAGAGTACGTGTCTATGATAAACATGGGAAAGAGTACTTGTCTGTGATGAACATGGGAAATGGTTGCATATCTATAATGAACATAGCAATGGTTGCATGTCTACGATAGATATGGGTACGTGGATAAAGGTTGAGTGTTTATGATAAGCATAGGAAATGGCTGTGTCTACGATAAACATGGGTAAAGTTGGCTAGTTTATGATAAACATAGAAAAGGTGGAATGTCTATGATAAACATGGGGAAAGGTAGCCAGTCTATGATAAACATAGAAACGGTGGCCTGTCTATGATAAACACCAGAAAAGGTGAACTGTCTATGTTAAAAATGGGATGTTACCTGTTATAAACATGATAATGATAAACATAGAAAAGGTGGTTTATTTATGAAAAGCGTAGAAAAGATTGCCTGTCTATGATAAACAACGAAATGGTGGCTTGTTTATGGTAAACATTGGAAAAGGTTGCCTGTCTATGATAAACATAGAAAAGGTTGCCTGTCTGTGATAAACATCGAAAAGGTGGTCTGCTTATGAAAAGCATAGAAAAGGTTGCCTGTCTATGATAAACATAGAAAAAGTGGCTGTCTATGATAAACATAGAAAAGGTTGCCTGTCTGTGATAAACATCGAAAAGGTGGTATGCTTATGAAAAGCATAGAAAAAGTTGCCTGTCTATGATAAACATAGAAAAGGTGGCCTGTTTATGATAAACATGGAGAAAAGTGACCTGTCTATGATAAACATAGAAAAGGTAGTCTACTTATGATAAGCATAGAAAAAGTTGCCTGATAAATATGGAAAGTGGTTTTGGTAAGATTGGACGTAAACCTCTATGCCCGCCAATCGGATTCACAGTAGGTTGATTCGGCACTTGCAACGTGTAATGTAAACAAAATCATGTCTGTTATTAATAACAACACAGTAAAAAAAAAATAATAATTATCGACGAACCAATCTCTGCTTAAGGCTGCATAGTTTAAAATTGTGGGGCGCCATAACATCATTTAGTGTCTTGATTCCCCCTAATTAGACAGTGCTGGCAGCAGTTCAAGACTTCGTGGGTTGTGTATACAGACGTGTATTATATATGGTCTCGTCCTCTCCGAATTCAGGCCTTAATTTGATAAATACGCCGTTTGGCGAAAGAGTCGATATTGAGTGTGTAAACATAAACAGTTACCAGGTTCTCTTGTGTCTGGCATTGTACAACAGCAAGTCTATTGCGGCTATCAGTCGTCATGAAAGTACACATGTGTGTGTGTGTGTGTGCGTGTGTGTGTGTGTGTATGTGTGTGTGTGTGTGTCTGTGTGTGTGTGTGTGCGCGCGTGTGTAAGTGTGTGTGACTGCAAATGAAAAGATGTCTTGATGTGTGTCTTGTGAGTGAGTATGTATGACTGCAAATGAAATGACGTCTTGAGTGATTTCCATGAGTGTGTGTGTGTGTGTGTAATTGTAAATGAAATGAAGTCTTGAGTGTGTTTTGTGAATGAGTGTATGTGTGACTGCAAATGAAATAACGTCTCGAGTGTGTTTTATAAGTGTGTGTGCGTGCGTGTGTGACTGCAAATGAAATGAAGTCTTGAGTATATTTGTGAGTGTGTGTGTGTGTGTGTGTGTGTGTGTGTGTGTGTGTGTGTGTGTGTGTGTGACTGCAAATGAAATGACGTTTTGAGTGTGTCTTGTTAGTATACGAACGAGTGTATTTGTCATTATGAATGGAACACGTTATTGTGTGCGTCATGGTTGTGAGTGTACACGTGTATGTGTTAAGTGTATTTGTTGTATGTGCGTGTATATCATAGTATATCGTGGGTGTGTTTATGGTTGAGTATGTGACACTTAGTATGGTTTATATATGTGTTTATATGCGCTAATACGTGCGTGTGTGCGTATGTGTTTGCGCGCGCGTGTGTTAAAATCAGAATAGGTTAAGAGCTTACGCTTTCAAACAAGCATGAGAACAGTTACGAAGTCATCAATAATTGAACACAGTCATCCGTATGAACTTACAAAGTTCAGTGCGTGGATCAATGAGTGCAGTATCAATATTTAATTCCCAGAAACGAAATCGTAGTGCAACCTATCTATCAAATTTGATTTCTAGAAACGAAATTAACCTCAGTACATTTTATCTATCATACTTGATTCCTAGAAACGAAATTAACCTCAGTACATTTTATCTATCATACTTGATTCCTAGAAACGAAATTAACCTCAGTACATTTTATCTATCATACTTGATTCCTAGAAACGAAATTAACCTCAGTACATTTTATCTATCATACTTGATTCCTAGAAACGAAATTAACCGCATTGTAAAGATGTTTCTTGTATTGCCTGTTAATCTGTTAATTGCAAGCATTATATAAGTATTTAATGTATTTTTGTTCACTACATGTATCATAAATTGTTTAATGAATTGCTCGTAAACTACAGTCATAAGTAGTAAACATTTGCCCTAAATTTAAGTAAAACAAAAATTAACTGTATTAGTATATAAATATAATTATGTAAAATGTGTAAATGCCATATACCAAAATTAATAATAAATATGGCTGAAGAACAAGACTAGTATTTTAGTAGGCTGAAGTAATTTATTAGTTATTTAATTTCACTCATTTACTAATTGCATCTGTGTACAAAATAGGATCATATTACTTTTGATCATATTAATACTATAGAGTTCAGTACATAATTTAAATTATGTTATTTAGATTAATACATAAATCTACAATATATTATTTCAAAGCAGTATTAATAGTATTAAATGTTGTGTATCATGAACTTAACTGCTTTACACTGTTATTTGAATGAACACATCCACAGTACCTACATTTTTAAAGAATGTCTTGAAGATATCAGAGTAAAATTAAAAGTTCATGCCATAGAAGTAATTTATTTTATTGTTACATATATTGTTTGGGTGTGTATTGCTGAGTTAATTATTTAAAGGTTTTTCAGTTTCAATGTCATTAACTATGTTTAATTATGTTTACATATATACATGCATTTAATTATTCTATACTAGCAACATGTCAACTAAAACATTATTCCTTTTCCAAAAAGATTAATAATAAATATTGTCCATCCTACCTTAAAAGACTTTTGCTTGCTTTATTAATCAGAAGTGTATATGAAACAAGTATTAATATTATTATGTACTGTTTAATTAAGTGTATTAATTTATTGTTAACAATTTCTTTATTCATAAAAACATTCCACTGGTTTATACCTATGAGTGTGACTAATTATTCCTGGTGTACTTGAACTATTAATGTTACATGCCAGTTTATGTATTATCTTGAAATTAATACATAGTTTGCAAAATTTGATAACACTTCAAAAGTTGTTTTTTTTTTATATTGTATCAAAACAAACAAAAGTAATATAGTGTTCAACCATTAAATCAAGTCCATAAACTTGCATTTCACTATGATAAACCAAACTTGACACTAAACCAAAAAATTAATGAAAGAATCTTATTTCTCTAATAATGAGAGAATGTTCCATTGCTCTGAGCTGTTAATTTTACTCTATCGTGAGGTACAATAAAGCGCTGTATATATTTTCTGCTGTTGTAATTTGAAACTATTTTCTAAGTTGTGAGAGACTATTTCTTTTCCGCTTAGACATGTCAGTGTCCCAAACTCAATCAGATTTCCTGTCTGGGAAGATGCCATCTGCAAAACTACAAATGTCCTAGAAACGTCCTCCCCATGATGCAAGTTATAATTGAATGGCTCAAATTATTGATTCTTTGTCATCTTGTGCTCGCTTGGCTGAATGAACTTTTATAATGCTGTAACATTGATTTTAATATTATTTTCATTGACTCTCCATGTCTTCAGTGTCAACTATAACATCGAGTTTACGTTTATGTCTTTGTCTTTGTTGAAACATCCTTGAACAGCTTCTGGTTTAAGTCTGCCCATATGTTCAGTGTTCCCTCTAAGGTGCGTGGCTGCACGGCCATGCAGCTCATTAAAAAAAATGCCGTGCAGCAGTTTAAAAGTTCCGCGCATAAGTTTTGGTAGCTCAGACTCAAGCTCAACCGCCACTTCCGTGCACACAGGAAAAATATTGGATGGAAAGTTGCTTATGTATTAAATATAATAAGTTTATTCTCCATTCTTCTTTATTCTTTCAACTAACAAACACCTCCCTAGGCGTGATAAGAGTGTGGCTGGATGCAAGCATAATTGTGTGTGTGTGTGTGTGTGTGTGTGTGTGTGGTGTATCGATCCAGTCGATATGTACTACCAGTCATATCACTTTGTGACTATTTATGTCTAACCTACAGAACTGCGTAGCAAGCAGTGTGACACGTGACACAAACATCTATTGTTGTATTCTTTGTAAATAATTAAAATATTTGTAATCTTTCTAATTATAATGCACTTGAATGTTTTACACGGCATTAGTCTTTCCTTTAATGCTTAATCATATTGTTCATAGTTGTATAAAGATGTACATGTTGAATGAAAATAATTAACTATTGCTAGGCATTAGACTAATTCTCAAATTTTACAAGAAGATTTTTGAGGCAAAACAAATGTAATTCTTATTAAAATATTAGAATTTTATTGCCTAAACTTCCATTGTTTTCCGAGACAAACTTTTCTACATCAACAAAGGTAAAAATTAAGAGCACAGCTTAGAATTAGACTATGCGAATCACGATCAAGGGAACTTGCAATGTTTAAAAACGAGCCGGAAGTTCTGAGACAGCAATGTATGTAGAGTTATGTCCCTTGTCATCTCATAATATCGCTTGAGGCCCATCGCATATGTACAGTCTGTTGTCAAGACAACACTCTGCTGCCAACACTGGAAAGGAGTTTGTTGAAAATATTGCATGATGCAGAGCGATTCCCTACAGACAAGATGCCGTTTGCAGAACAGTTCCCTACAGAGAACACGCTGCCTCTGACGTTTTCGGGCTGTACTGCAGTTCTCGGCTTGTTAGCGCGACACACGTCAGTCAGTCACTGCAGCTTCACGTGATAGGTGATGCTTTCAATCTATTCTCCGGGGAAGGGTGAGGGGCGAAATTAATAAATATGTGGTTTCGTTCTTTGAGGGGAGGGGGGATATTTATATTGTTTGTTAGTTTACAAAGGTCTTTTTACCTTTTGCTTTGGACTTGATAAATGTTATGTTCGTAGTGTGTGAGTACGTGTTTGGAAAGGAGCGAAAACTTCTTAAGGACCATGAGGTATTTAGTCTTTACTTAGTGTTTATTTGGGATTTGATCAAAGAATATTAAGTTTTTTAACGACTTAATAATGTCATTAAGTGTATTTGAATGGTGTGTGAGTGAGTGAGTGACAGAGTGAATGAAGGATTGATAAATGCCTTCTCAGAGGGCCTTGATAGATACTTTTAGAATGTGCATTATTTATGTTTGTGTGTGTGTGTGTGCCTGCGTGCGTGCGTGCGTTTAAAGAACTTCATAAAAGTTTATTTGTTTCGAGGAAAAAAGTTGGGACAGAAATGGAACAGGTGCGGAGGGGGGGAGACGAAAACGACAACATGCCTATAGAGAAAAAAACGGGGAAAAAAGAAAAGAGATGAAAACGAAAGGAAGACAAGCAGTCATATAGAGAAGAGAAAGAAAGGAAAGAAGAAGAGAAAAGTAAACGAAGAAAACGAAAGAAAGACTACGATAGTTATATAGAGAAGAACACGGAACTGTTCTCTACACTGCAAAGCTATTTGTCAGTGAAACTAAGATACGGTATCAGCAAAGATATCTAAAGTCACCACTACCTTCACCACCACCTTCTGACATATTTAACTTCAATGTTGAAAAATGGAAAATGCCAGAACTCTCCAGAAACGTTTTACTTTGCAAACTAAGATGCCGGACATCCTTCACTGAGATGCGCTGGGGTTTTAGGCAGACACCCATCGGCGTGAAACATCGCTTTGATTTGTATATTATATATATTGGGCACAATTTTTTTAAATGACAATTTAGTTAAGTTTTATGTGGAAGGAATTTTTTACCATTAAAAAAATTATGAACGCTCAATTGCTCGTCTGCTTTTATTTTAAGAATTTTATTAATTTAAGTATACTAACCAAAAGTACAGAGTTAATTTTGAAGGTCTATTAAGATCACGGTCTCATAATACTTAAATTCTGGATTCACGCAGGCATTGTTCATAATCGAGATAAGAACGGTTCGAGTGATTCCAGCACGAAGACCAGACATTGTAGTTCTCAATAAGTCTAACAGAACACTAACAACAGTCATTGTTATCACTGTTCCAAGTGATAGAAACATGAAAACAAATGAAAGAAAAAATACCAGAATCTCAAAGCAGAAGTGATACCTGTAGTGATAAGATCTTTAGGGAACATAACATATGAGTTTGATGGCTATCTGAAAAACTACCTGGAACCACAGATTTGCCCCACTACTAAAAGCAGCGCTGCTCAAAAGTGCTCATATCCTTCGTAAAATCTCGGATCTCCCAGAATCTTAGTAAGATTCTGAGACCTTGGATCAGAACCGACAGTCAACAGAAGTAGTGAAAAATGAATAATAATAATAATAATAAATTAATTAATGTAAACACCACCTTTGGTGTGAGTTATGAGGTGTAAAGAATGGAGATGGGGTTGGCAGAAGTACACACCTCTGAACTTAACTTTCACAGTGCAGGGTAGAACGCTGGTTCACAAACGCTTCATTTCGCTATAGTAAGATAACGTTCGTCGTGAAACTGGCCCTGTAGTTGCGCACAAGACTCGACACAAGCAGGCCTACTATCTCTGAATACTGCAGCATGAAAACAAATTAGATACACACTTCATGGAAATAGACATACTACCGAGATAGGAACTCGCCGTGACTGCCAGAGCTCCCCAACAAAATTTCCCCCAGCAAGGCATTTGTTGCAGGTGTGTGTGTGTGTGTGCGTGTGTGTGTGTGTGTGTGTGTGTGTGTGTGTGTGTGTGTGTGTGTATGTGTGTGTGTGTGTGGTGATTGACAGTTTTATTCTTTGTTTCATTGATTGGCGGAGTTGGTCGCAAAATAACCTTACAGGACGAATGACGATAAGGTCCCCAAAGCGGCAATGCAAATTTGTAACTAATTTCCAAATGGATGTAGGGCGATTCCCAACTGAATAGCTTTTCACATCATTGGGTAATATGAATATGCGTGTGCTTGTGTGTTTGTGTGTGCGTATACGTATGTGTGTACGGAGGTAAGGTGTATAAGAAAGAGGGCAAATTTTACATAGAAGGAAGGGGATTTTAACCAGACTAATTATCACATTTGGTATAAGTTGCTTTCCGTTGTATGACGTAGACGAAATGGGAACATAAAACACGTGATCATTTTACCACTGGAAGTTGTCATTCACAAATGCATCTTGCTGAGGGGAAAGAATAGTGAATCGGGCTGAAACCATTGTGGTGAAAACAGTAAATAATATAATATTATTTAGAATACTTAGTGATTTAATGTGTGTATGAACGCATACTTAGTACTTCTATTATTAAACTGTTGTTATATTTCTCTATATCTGAATTAATTCTTTGGAACCATTAACTGGGATCAACTGGGGGCGAGCCGCATGTTGGATGAATGAGTGTTAATTAAATAATGTCTTTTACTACTTGAGCTAGATTGTGGTGACATATGTCAGTATCGTTGAAACAGTAATGTCTTTTGCGATTGGAACTAGATTCTGTTGAGATGTCCGTATGTTGAAATAGTAACGTCTTTTACGACTGGAACTAGATTAGGTTAAAATATGTTAGTTTCGCTGAAACGGTAATGTCTTTTAGTACTGGAACTAGATTGTGTTGAAATAAGCCAGAATAGCTGAGACAATAAATCTTTTACGATAACTAGACTGTGTTGACATAGGTCAGTATCGTTGAAACAGTAATGTCTTTTACGACTGGAACTAGATTGTATTGAAATATATCAGTATCGTTGAAACAGTAATGTCTTTTATGATTTGAACTAGTTTGTGCCGGTGGACATTCACTGATTTTTGTTGGATGAAAATGGAGATTTACCAGTCAATAAAAGTCCATCATTAGTAGTGTTCGTAATGTCAAAAACAGATTATCTTCGATGAAAGGAAAGGATCTACTTCTGAGTTTCACCGTAAACGGTTTCTGCTGCCACTTTCTCCACATTCGTACACTTTATGAATAGCCTTATCACATAAAGTTTCACCAAAAAGCTATTGTTTACGATAAGATTCAGAGAGTTAAAAATGCGCACACACGGACGCACGCACGCGCACGCACACACACACACACACACACACACACACACACACACACACACACACACATATATATATTATATACAACGCGTACGCAAACACCCAAATCGCATATCAATAGGAATTTAACCGAGATGTAGAGAAACGAGTGAATCATCTTGTAAGTCTGGCCACTCGAGCCAGTTCCCTTGGTGTATTGCTATGCAATTGTAATCCAGTCTATCTGGATCCTTTGACCTGTACGTGCTCAGGCACTTGTAATGACGACAGTCTACGGATCAATTTCCGTCTTTTCAAACTGCAGTACGAAGCCTTGGCGGGAACGAACATTGACCGGATTTAGCCAGGAACCGTTACTGTTTGCACTAGATGCATCTCAATTTCCAATATAACCTAATGTTGCACAATACAAGCAGGAACCGTTACTGTTTGCACTAGATGCATCTCAATTTTCAGTATTACTTAATGTTGCACGGTTCAGTCAGAAACTGCTACTGTTTGCACTAATGATCCATTTCGATTTCAAGTATATCTTAATGTTGCACAATTCAGTCCTTAATGTTGTTTTCTCAAGAAATAATTTTGATTAATAATAAAAAAATATAAATGACTGAATTCCAAGAACTTCTTGCTCGAGTATATAATATTTGTACCATAACTTCAGCAACATTAACACACCATTTCAGAGGTCGCATGATAACACTAACAATGACTTCGGTGTTGCTAGCGATAGTGGGATGATAATGACGATGACTTCGACGCCTGACGACCAGCAACGGTTTAATAGAGCGTCTAAGTGTAGAAAAGTGTGAAATGTTACTTTAGGGTGTCAACGCCCTAAGAACGCGACAATACTGTGCATGTAAACAATCTGAAACATATTATTTATAAAAATGTGACATTTGTTTGCAGAGTGTAGCCTGCTTCTTTCACGTGTTGCTGTGTAATACAATTGCTATGGCATTAAAGTCTTAGAAATCTAGCTGCACAGAAAAATTAATTTATGCTATCAACCAAGTACCCGCTGCAGCCATTAAGATTGGATTCCAAAGTGCACAAAGCCTTTTTCAAGTAAAAGTGAAGTGAAGTGGGGGGTTTTTTTTTGTCTTCTTTTTCCAAAATGTTTGAAACAAAATTTAAACTTATCCCTGGAATATACTTTTGAAAAGCTTTCGAGTAAACGTTCTTGTATCTCGTCAAGTTGAATTTACATCTAAATTCCCATCCATGACGTCATTCTTCCTCTGTCGACATTTGGCAGTACACAGAGATAAATCACCATTTGTAAATAAAATATGCCTTGCTGATACACGTCATGCAGTAAGCATAATATGCAATGCATAAATAAATGAATGCGGTGCTCGATATTTAAAAAAAGAGGGGTGGGGGGTGGGGGGAGAGAGAAATTCGTCGCTTACCGGCATTCTATTTGCCTACTAATGGCTTTGACGTCGTGTGTCAGACATACAGAGAGTGAATAGAAGAGATTTCATTTATTTACAATATTGCTATTTGTATTAACAGATATGCTTTCCATGTAACTCTTATAAAATGGCAAAATTAATGTTAGTATACTGTGTTGTACTATTGAAAACTTGTAGGGTTTCAGTTAAAGAAGAATACAGTTTAAAGTATTTCTAAAAAAACTGTCGGTTAATAACCCGTAACCAAGCTAATGAGTTTTTATGTTGTTTGTCTATGTCTTTGGGAATGGCGGTGGAGGGGTGTGGGGTGGTGGAATGAGTGAATGTCCAAACTGACAAACTCATCACTCGCCCACAACAGTGCATTTTACACAGTCGCACACACAAACCAAATAATGTTAATGAAAAATGCATACTGCTTCGAATGCCTACCTATTTCCTTGGCGAATTTTCCCCAACCCCCCACCCCAGCCCCCGTATTTCCATGATGAGAAATATCGTCTATAGAAGACTTCATTGAGTAGCATTTCAGACAGGTAATTGTATTTTAATACTTGACTAAATCATTTTTTCAAACATGTAGTAAGATTCTAGTTAGTCCTACTTTCCTCTGTAGTCTACTACTGTCTTTTCATCATTAATATCTTTCTCACTGTTATCGCAAAAAATGCCTTAGAATTTCCAGGACATTTTGTCAGTCGACCAATGGAAATCATACAGCCTTTGCTGGCTCTGTCTGTCTGACTCAGCATATGTACTAAAGCTTAAATATAAAGTCAAGTTGAAAATGGTTCTCTAATTCCGAAACGTTATTACTATACTAATCTACTTTTGATACGTGTTGATATAAATGAAACATTCAGTAGCTACATACGTCTTTGCTAACCTACTTTTAATATGTGTTGGTATTAGTGAAACATTCAGTAGCTACATGCACCTTTGATAACCTACTTTCTATTTCCGATCAGTCTGAAATAGCGTCTCTAATTTCGAAACATTTCCTGTCTTTCGATTCTTTCTTGCCTCTGTGGCAACGGGAAACTATTAGGAGAGAGCGGCAGGAAAGATAATCCGGCCGAAAAGCAGTGGTTCAGAGATAGGGAAAGAGATATAGAGAGTAGACAGAAACAGAGAAACGGAAAGAGAGAGAAAGAGACAGACAGACAGATAGATAAATAGACAACGAAGAATAAAGCAAAGAGGCGTTGAAAGGTATATAGACAGACAGCGAAAGAGGTAAATAGAGGCAAAGAAAGAAGAGAGAGAGAGAGAGAAAGACATAGAAAGAATTAAAGAGACGCGGAGAAAGGTAGAGAGAGAGAGATGGAGAGAGATACAGAAAGAGATTATAAGGTATAGAGATATATGGAGAGTGACATTTAATTAGATAAGAGAGTCAGAGAAAGAGAGAAAAAAAAAGAAAGGCAGAGAGAGAGAGAGACGAAGAGAGACAGACATAGAAAAGGTAAAGAGAGGCAAAGTATAGAGAGAGATGGAGTGACATAGAAAGAGATAAAAGGAGGACGAGAGGGAGGGGGAGAGAGAGAGAGAGAGATGGCTAGAGACAGAGAAAGAAGAGGCAGAGAAACGTATAGATAGAAATGGAGAGACAGGCAGAAAAAAGTAAAGAGAGACAAAGCAAGGTAGAATGAGAGATGGCGAGAGACAGAGAAAGAAGAGGCAGAGAAACGTATAGATAGAAATGGAGAGACAGGCAGAAAAAAGTAAAGAGAGACAGAGCAAGGTAGAATGAGAGATGGAGAGAGACAGAGAAAGGTAGAGAGAGAGATGGAGAGACAGAGAAAGGTAGAGAGAGAGAGATGGAGAGAGACAGAGAAAGGTAGAAAGAGAGATGGAGAGAGACAAAGAATTAAAGAGAGGCAGAGAAATGTATAGAACGAAATGGAGAGACAGGCAGAAAGAAGTAAAGAGAGACAGAGAAAGGTAGAGAAAGAGAGAGATGGAGAGAGACAAAGAAGTAAAGAGAGACAGAGAAAGGTAGAGAAAGAGAGAGATGGAGAGAGACAAAGAAGTAAAGAGAGACAGAGAAAGGTAGAGAGAGAGATGGAGAGAGACAGAGAAAGAAGTAAAGAAAGACAAAGAAAGGTAGAGAGAGAGAGAGAGAGAGAGAGATGGAGAGAGACAGAGAAAGGTAGAGAGAGATGGAGAGACAGACAGAGGCAAAAAGAAGCAGAGTAAGGGAGAGACATACAATAAGGCATAGCTAGCAGTTAAGGACAATTTCAGGGACAGAGACAGAAGCAGAGAGAGAGGGAGAGAGAAGGCAGAAAAGTCAGTCAGTCTTAGTTAAAGTATATAGTTTGGCAGAAAGATTGGCAGGTAGATGAATTATGCCAGATATTTTCCTTGCTTTTATTTGTGTGTATTTTATGTGTGTTCTGGGATGTGTGTGTGTGTGTGTGTGTGTGTGTGTGTGTGTGTGTGTAACTGAGAGAGAGAATGAGAGTGAGTTCGTATTTTGAACTGTTAACCAACTGTTAGTTTCATTTCCACCTGCCTGAGTTTCATTTGCGCGCTCAGTTCAGCCAAGTTATCGTTCCTGTTTGAGTGAGTCGGATTCCCACCAACTGCCAGTCCGCCGATATCTTATAAAAGGCGTGTACTTTAATTTCATTTATCTCACTCACATATTTGCATTTTGTTTAAGTTTTCTTGGCAAAGGAAACATGATAAATGAAGCTCCACACTCACACAAACACATACAAGATAAATTATCTAGTCCTTAAAATGAAACTCACACATTCACACAAATATATACATAAATATACTGAGTCAACAGAGTATAGAAGTATCTACTCTTACATACATAAATCGATGCACGCGGTAAATGGACGCAGTCTAGACGTTATGTGTACGAACACGTACCTCAGACATATACTTGATCACCACTTTCACTATTATTATCACTCTGTCTTACAGTGATCACCACTTTCACTATTATTATCACTGTCTTACAGTGATCACCACTATCACTATTATTATCACTCTGTCTTACAGTGATCACCACTATCACTATTATTATCACTCTGTCTTACAGTGATCATAACCTTCACCATCATTATCACTCTGTCTTTCAGTGATCACACACATGCACACATACATACACACTACACACATGCATACACAAGCACATATAAACACGTACACATATTTATACATATACACCGCAAACATCTGCATACACATATACACAAACGTACGCACATTGTATAAAACACATATATAATCATATACACATACAGACATGCACACACATCACACACACATACACACACACATACACATCACACACACTTATTCTTACACTACACACACACACACACACATATATATATATATATATACACACACGTGCTGAGACACGCAAATTCAGTATTATATAGATTTGTATAGGTAAAAATCGATGTATGCAATAAATGGACGCAAAACAGTCTAAACCTGTAGGAGTACGTGCCTCAGATACACACACACACACACACACACACACACACACACACACACACACACACACAGACACATACACACTGATAGAAAATTCGACATCAGAAAATGAGCAGCCTGGGAG
>CM054182.1:67868378-68013378 GCA_028829895.1 Sinotaia quadrata
TTTATTGTAGGAATTGAATTACATATCTCTTTAGTAGTGGTAATGTATAATGTGTATCTACACTAACAGATATATTTTACTGTTTCTTTACTCCGATGAGATATACATTAATATTTTTTTTTAAATCCTGGGATATATTATTCGTCTTCATTGGGACGGGATACATTACGTCAAGCAGAAGGGTGTTTAGGCATACAATGTCACGTACACTCTTCCGCATAGTTGTAATTTCAGAGTCTATTTTTAATAAAAAATATGATCACAAATGAATCGTTGTTTATGAAAAAAAAATTATCAGGTCACTGGACTGTAGAAGATTAGTTCTTTTTAATTTGAGTTTTATTACAAGAAATTTTCGATCAGCACACTCCTGGATTTTCTCACACAAGTCCAAGGGAGGGAGTGCTTAATCGGAAGTCTTTGATATTAAGTGGTGAACCAGATGTTTCGTAGCAAAGCTGTGCCATTTGTGTCAATTAATTGCTGCACGTAGTATGGGCAGACTCTATAGTTTGGTCGTTATGTTTCGTCTGGAATTTGGTACACGACGCGTTCCTTGTGAAACATGCTTTCTCTCAGAGTGTTTAAGTTCAAGGTCACATTAAAGTTAATGCTATTTGTCTTTCTTTCTGTGCATCTGTATGTCTTAATACAAATTGTTACATACATTTTTACGATTCAGGAAAATAAAAACTTGTTTGTGGTGCAAATTATCTTGGTGTTTGTGAATTATACTGTATTATTATTACTACTTGTTGATGTCTTTTAATTAAAACAAAGACGGTTATAGACCTGAGAACAGTTAACACTCAGAGTTCAATTTTAATATCTGGTTTGAATCTGCACTTCTGTTAATGACGCTATACAGTTTATCTATCTGCATAATTTTATTTATCATAGTGCACAGTTAGTTCATCAGTTTATACACAAAGTACCGAGTTAATGTTTTATTAGAATCTGCATAATTTTATTTACAACGGTATACAATTTATAACAGTATACTCAAAGAACATTCTTAATAGACGATTGGTATCTGCAGAGATAAAACAATAATACAACCTTCTACAACAAAAAACGGACACACATTTCCAAGCAACAAATCGTATGTAAACAGTTTACATCCACGTTAGGCAAAAAACTATGGGAATAACTTTTAATTAGGTAAAAAAAAACCAAATATTTAGTTTGCTTAATTGGATGCATAGGTAAAAAAAATTAAGAGATCTCTCAACAAAACAACAACATGCCCTCCGCGAATTGTAAATGTATAAAATTGAACAATTTACATGAAAGACGTGCAGGCAATAAATAGAGCATAGTACAAATAACAAGTGACGCTTCAAGATGTCATATTGCCAATAACAAGTGACGCTTCAAGCCGTCATATTGCCAATAACAAGTGACGCTTCAAGATGTCATATTGCCAGTAACAAGTGACGCTTCAAGCCGTCATATTGCCAACAACAAGTGACGCTTCAAGCTATTATATTGCATGTGTAGGTAGTTATCACTGTTCAGCCTAATTTTAATTACTTTTTTATTCGCGAGAAATTAAGACCGAACGTTCTTTAGGATCAAGAGAGAAAACGAAAGGGAGATATTTTTTTTTAAAAAAACGTTGATAATCGATAACGTCATCGACTGTATAATATAAATCGTAGAAAATTAGCATTAAAATAAAATAAATTTTAAGAAACACACACACACACACACACACACACACACACACACACACACACACACACCACACACACACACACACCACACAAAAGTAAAAACAAACAAAAAACGGAAGAGTGAGTGCAATATATAAGAGAACAAATAATGAATTGTTAGAGTTATCTCCCTTAGATAATTATATAATACGTAAGTATGTAATACTTTCTTAGCCAATACTATATCACACGAGTGAGAAAAAAAAATCATTAGTATCAGGAGAGAGATTGAGTCCACTATACCTATGAAGAAATATGATCCAGAATTTGCTGTGTTCATCAACAAATATTAATAACAAAATTAAAAAGAAAATTGATCAGTAAATTGCAATAAGGATATTACGCAAAACAATTGGATAATAAATAACAATGTATATATATATAAGAAAAGAAGAAACAGATTAAATAGCAAATTAGACTCTCATAACGAAAACGCTTCAATGGTAAATTAATCCTACAGCACAACAAACAAAAATGAGTGTTTAGTAAATTACAATGTGTATATATAAGAAAAGAATAAACATTAAATAGCATATTAGACTCTCATAACGAAAACGCTTCAATGGTAAATTAATCCTACAGCACAACAAACAAAAATGGGTGTTTAGTAAATTACAATGTGTATATATAAGAAAAGAATAAACATTAAATAGCATATTAGACTCTCATAACGAAAACGCTTCAATGGTAAATTAATCCTACAGCACAACAAACAAAAATGGGTGTTTAGTAAATTACAATGTGTATATATAAGAAAAGAATAAACATTAAATAGCATATTAGACTCTCATAACGAAAACGCTTCAATGGTAAATTAATCCTACAGCACAACAAACAAAAATGAGTGTTTAGTAAATTACAGCATAATAAAGAAATTAAATGAATAGACCTTTGAAATATATTTTTATTCTAAATATCTGAATGGTAATGAGGCTTACAGTAAGTACAACGGAGAAAATGAATGTGTACAGTAAGCTACACTTAACAAAGAAAGAAATCACAAAGCCAGTTAATAATAATTTAACAAAGGCAACCAATGGTTTATACTTACCGTTATGTTTGTCAGTCAGATAGAACACATGATCTGGAGACTGGACACAACAAATATCTAATATTTATTTTCCAATTGTTTAAATAAGATTAATTGTTTTTACCACGGCGAAAAACAGCCTAGGACGCCAACCCTATATATTTTGTGTTCAAAATATTGCCTAATTGAAACGGTAAATAATCTGAAAGCCAGCTAAAAAGAAATCGAATTGCCGTTTATATAAACGGGTGCCTCACACTATAGATCACCAACAAAACTGAACTGTCCTCTGGCTCCATCTAAAATAAACATCATCGACAGACAACAAAGCTAAGAGAAAAAAAAAAACAAAACAAAGCAGGACACCATTTTAAGGGACATAATTTTGACCAAGGAAACACGTATAAGCCAGTGGAGATAAATGATTGCAATTTTGGTTTTATTTAGGGATTTAATGTTGCAGACGCTAGCAATTAACTTCCATCCTTGCTTTAATATTTTAACAAACATTCTTTTGCTCTTTGACAACCACTTTTGCCTAAGTGTCCAATGAACATACGCTTTGAATTAACCGCTTTTGTCTAAGTTTCTAATGAACATCTCTTTGATTTAACCGCCTTGCCTAAGTTTCTAATGAACATGCTCTCTAACTTAATCGCCTTGCCTGAATACGCTTTCTCAATGAACGGCTTTTGCCTAAGTTTACAATGAACATTTAAGAGAACGAAAAGTTTCTCTTTTTAAAAGTAACTAGCTTTTAATTGACAGTTCAACTGAGACTGGGGAAGGTCTTCATGTCACACGATTAGCTTGTTTGATTGTCATATGTTGTATTATTTCTGTAGTTTATAATACATTTTTAAAATATAGGTAATAATGAATTAAAAATGTTTTCAGCAGATAAATAAATTAAAAGATAATTTAAACAGCTAATAAGAAATAGTAATATGTTCAAAGTAATAATAATATATATTTTTTAATATTTAGCAGTTAATAATAAATTACAGGATTTTCTAAGCAGATAATAATAAAACTGAAATGTTCACAGCAGTTAAATAAATAAAAGATGTGCTGAAGAGGAAAAATAAATTTTAAAACGTCCTAAGTATTTAAAAATAAATTTTAAAGTACCCTATGCAGTTAATAAATTAACAATGGCTACATCAATTATTAATAAATTATTAATTCTACTACGCAACACAACTGTTCTCAAAATATTATCTAGGTTCTTGGAATTAAAGATTATGAATGAAGAGGGACTGGTCACGTGTGCTTTTGTAAATGAATTTTCCGGTAAAATATATAGGTAAATGTACCGTTTTGGACAAATTATTTAGTTTAAAATTAGAAGAGCGTAAATGAAGGTAAAATAAGCCCCTACTGTTAAGCTTTGAAATAATCAAAATTATAAAGCAAACACGAATGGTGTTAAATTTCACGTAAACACTTTTTATACACATAATGATACCGTTGAATTGTATGCAACTGTAATAATATAAGATTATATAATTAATATCAGTTATCAGTATTACTCTTAAAACGTACCTAACTCTGTAAAAGGCTTAAACAAATAATGGCTAAATAACCTAGCGTAAATGGTTTGAATATATTCCCGTTCGTTTATCGTAAAACTGTCATTGGGGTTCCTTCCAATTTGATTCATAACAATGCAAACCAGCACACATTCCATTTTCCAGAACAGAGGCTCGAACTTCACTCCACTACAGGAGATTCGTTTGACAATAATCACATTACGCCTCACAAGGTCTGCCAAGAGAACCGAAGTGTATCTACCGACTTCCTGGCGTTCCTATCAGGTGGTTAATGTGCTCTACAGATTGTTAAAAACTACGGTTCGCGGCACCTTCATGACGATGACGGTCAAACAAAGTGACGAGACATTTCTTGTGTATCCCTGAAATAGCGTGCCAAAGGCCTCAGTGACGAGACATTTCTTGTGTATCCCTGAAATAGCGTGCCAAAGACCTCAGTGACGAGACATTTCTTGTGTATCCCTGAAATAGCGTGCCAAAGGCCTCAGTGACGGGAAAAACAAGACTTTCTGTAACAGACTGAGTTTGATCACAGTCTTAACATGAACTCTGCATTGTTATACAACGGAATGGCTAAACATATCTGCGAGTGACGTCACATATCAAAAATGACATTCACGAAGAAAAGAATTTAGTGAATAACGAGTTCAGTCACACTTTAAAAAAATAAAATAAAATACGCACTCACAACGCGAAGTACGAGAGCGGTCATTATTACAGGAAAGTGTTTGCTGCAGGACACGTCACTCACGCAGGCCTAAACAAATGTTTGCTGTAGGACACGTCTCTCACGCAGGCCTAAACAAATGTTTGCTGCAGGACACGTCACTCACGCAGGCCTAAACAAATGTTTGCTGTAGGACACGTCTCTCACGCAGGCCTAAACAAATGTTTGCTGCAGGACACGTCACTCACGCAGGCCTAAACAAATGTTTGCTGCAGGACACGTCACTCACGCAGACCTAAACAAATGTTTGCTGCAGGACACGTCTCTCACGCAGACCTAAACAAATGTTTGCTGCAGGACACGTCACTCACGCAGGTCAAAAAAAATGTTGCTGCAGGCTTAATTATGATGCTGAGAGAAAGAGACACAGACTAGAGTGGTTTTCCTCAGGAAAGGAATTGAAGACTCGATACATTTTGTTGTTGCTGAAACATCGAACACGAGTTTGACTTCAATTTTGTCCAAGTGTCTTTGACAATATTGCAATTAATATTATTGTTCAAAATCACAGTCTGCACATTTCCAAATTCTCGTAGTTGGGTGTGAAAGCTGGATTCAGGAAACCAGGATCGGCTTTGTCTGTTTTAATTAACCTGTCCCGTACTTCTCCATTCCGGCCATTGCTGTTGAATTTTTTGTCAGCTGCTGGGTCATCATGCTCCCGCAGTGCTCCTGCCGCTTTGCCACATCTGGCCGGAGGTTCAAGGTACTTGCTTGAACCTGCATCATGGATGGGGGAGCGCTGATCTGTGCCGGAGTCGTTAGAGTCGTCCTGCTCGATTTCCTGCAGAATCTCCTCAAGCTGAGCGGAATCAGAAACATCGCGCACAGCCCTACGCAGAGCTACAGTGTCTATGCCTTTGTTTTCATTGTCAATGTTCACCATAACTTCCTGATCCTCCGTATCTATGCGTTTCGGTTGTCTGCCCCTGCTCAAAGAAAGAACAAAATATTCAACTAATTTCATTAAAGAAGATGCACAACATAATGTGTTCACTAATGGAAATATCTTCTGTTAATATTTGAATTTGCTACTTTCATAGTTAAACATGAATGTGACTGAAATCTAACTGTAACAAGTAGTTTCATAGAAGATTTTTTTATATGTAAATATTAATTATTATTATATTACATTATATTATTGTCTAGAATTTAATGTTTATGAATCTTCTGTCTTAGTAAATGTACAAATATGAATATTACTTTAAGTTCTGAGTTTTGAGAACACCTCAAGGTGCATTATGTCATAATGCGTTCAACAAAAAATGGATTAGCAAGTTATGACTGGCAGGGATGAGTGACCCCTGGGATAGATTTGAGCAGGTATTTATTAGGAATGTTAGGCTGGACATGAGCAAGACTTGAGGACAAAGAAGAGTAACTGAAATTAGCAGAATTTATAGAATCTACAAGTTGACCAATGATCAAAGACTGAATACCAACTTTGACCAATAGTACAATTTCAAGTGCAGCATAGAATTCGATCTTTGCTAAACTGGATTCTTTTCTCGAACTTCACTAGAAGCAGAAGGCTACAATCCTCATTTGGAATAGCGAGATGCAAAGTATATTGTAAGTACAAAAATTGCTCAGAGTTATTAGGGAACTTAGAAATCTTGTGTTGTTAAACTCCATGTTTTAGTTATTAGGGAACTTAGAAATCTTGTGTTTTTAAACTCCATGTAGTTTCTGGCTTATGAAGAAGGCACATATTTCAGAGTAATGCTGTTATATTTTTGTAAACCCAGAAATATAATAATAATTAGTGGAAGGATATATATATATATATTAGAAATGTTTACATTAAGTTGATATACGTAGAAATAGATTTAATTTTTGTAATGAAATTTTTAGTAACTTTTAGAGAATATAGAAAGACATTAAAATGAAGTTTTATGGAGGGAAAGGTTTAATAGTTTGCACAATGAATTTTGTAACACTAAAGCAGTGGCATTCCTTTCATCCTGTGTCCTTTGTTCTTGTAGCACCTTCGTTCTTCATCCTTGACTCTTTCCTCACCACCCCCATTTCATTGTCTGCACCTGATATCCCGTACGATGACCACATTAAAGAAACTCAACTAAGTGGAAACCATCCAGAGTTCCCTGGCAGAACACAGCCATCACGGTCTTGTATTTATTTTACTGACTGTCTATTTTACCTTCTTCTTTGTGTGATGTCACGCGTCCTGCATGATTATACCATTCAGTATCTACATTTACATTGGTAAAACTAATAAGAGTTGGACTTAGCTAAAAATTATATAAAAGGAGATATTTATATTAGAAAGCTAAGTTGATTAAGAGGAACATTGTCTTTCATCCACTGAACTGAGAACAGCTGTGTTTTTGATTTTCTCTTAAAAGGTAACGAATTGTGTTAGCGAACATTATTCCTAAGTCAATTCGCCAAAGAATGAAGTTGTGATCTGGAACCTTGATTAGATTAGAATATCAAATTAAGATTGTTCTTCATCCTGGTAAATAATTATATGCTGAATTTTAATGTGTAATTGATTCAGTTTTCTGCCACTCTGTATATACTCTTAAGAGACATTGATCTAAATACACTCTATTATTAAATTCTTGTTAAATTATCTTTATACTTCGCATGTCCTTGATAATTCATTAGAAGAAACTCGGGTTTGCTACTGGGATTGATTGTGACGTAAGAAAGTATGACGTAAGAAAGTTGGACCAATGAGATTGAATGCGAAATAAATTGCCGAAGGGGCATTAATTTGGGTCAGCATTTACTCTGGACCATAAGTGTCTAGATTAAATTGAAGAGGGGGTGGGGTGGGTGGAATTGTTGAGTGCCACCCCTCTTTAGATTTGCATTTTAGACCGTAGTTTGCTAGAAAATGAATATATATTAACTGGAATTAAGATGAGTTACTAGTTTTTTTAAAGAGTCATCTGCACTTAAAAAAACTGTCATACTATTAAATCAAGATTCATTTGAGGTAAAAGGCATACAATCATAAAACTGTTGATATTAAAGCTAACTCCCAGTTACTCGTATCCGCACTGTATGAATAAAGAAAGACAATAAATAACAAAACATTAAATACCTTTAGTACACCATCCTTCGTCACCATAAAAGGCAGCGTTGTGTGCAACAATATATTTATTAAAACACAATGTCTTTCATGTAATAAACTATATTTTAAAAATAATGTCTTTTAACTTTATTTACACTAATAATATTTGCTAGTACTCTGATCAGCCAAAAGTATACTTTCACACATAATTATCATGTTAGTGATAATTATGTCGACAGAAGATAAATAATTTGATACGATATTTGTCAAGTAGGTTAATTAACCTTATCTAATTTATCAATACCAACCATGACTCCTGCAAGACTTGTAAAAACAAATTCTGAAATGTTAAAACCAGTACTATAAGTTTGCTTATTATATAAATATTACAGTAAGACACCAATTTTTGTGGACAACTCTGATAATTAATTAATATAAATAAAATTATTTTATAAATGATTTATCGCTATATGATTTGAATTAAAAGAAAAGTTCGTAAATATAATAACAGCCATCTTCCCCAAGTTTAATATTGCTAGAAAAGCAGAAGTTAAAATAGAATAAACATCCAAGATCTGTAACACCGGTTGATAATTAAATGTAAACATTTTCATGTTTTTCAAAGTTGGCATTTAAAGAAGTAAAACTAAGTATTAAAACAAAACGAATTACGAAACACATTCTGTATCGACTAGCAAGCAATTACGCCTAATGCCAAGGACGCTTGGCAAACAAATACGCCCAATGACAAGGATTCTTGGAAAGCGAATACACCCAATGAAAAACTAAGCACGAACACTTGTACATTACATAAAAGATGTAGATAATCTGCGTCTACTTCACTAGCAAAGAACACACTACACACGCTGGACACAACATACTATACTTTGACTAAAATGATTTATAAAAAAAAAAAAAGAAGACACAATATAAACCTAGGAAATATGTTGGCTCTTTGCTCTGATTTTTTTTTAATAGTCACAAGTCTGTTATTAAGTTGCGAAGTCAAAGTGTTAAATTCGTCAGTGAAAGCGGAACATATCATTATAAAAATTATTATATGAAATCCTGAAAGACATTACATGAAGCCAAAGATTTAAATGAAGAACACGAAACAAAATTATTATTATTGTTATTATTATTATTATTATTATTATTGCCTTCTGTGTTGTTATTATTGGTTATTATAATCACAACCCATGTTATTTAAAGTAACATTCAACAAATTAAACTATTCTTCAGCAATAAAAATTCATTTATCAAGGAAAGGAAACAATATCAAACAAGACAGTTCATTATTAAGTTTCGAAATCAATGTATTAAAAAATTTGGGGAGAAAAGAAAATATCCAAAAGCAAACTTATTTTTAAGTATCCAATCCAAGCATCTAAATATAGGCATACAACTGGGGACAGGAAGAAAGACACGAAAAAATATAGAAGCCAACTCTATAAATATTCAGGAGTTGGGAGGAGGGAGGAGAGGAGAACAAATAAAAAAATTTAAGAAATGACACCAACCCTAAAATCTGAGAGGAAAAAGGAATAACATCAAATATGATTTTATAAACTACCGAAACTAGCGGCTTTCGTTTAAATTGGAGGAAAAACAACACGAAACAGAACAGCCTACTATTAAGTACAGTAAATCAAGCTTTAAATATACGGGATGGAAGAAAAACAACACGAAACAGAACAGCCTACTATTAAGTACAGTAAATCAAGCTTTAAATGTACGGGATGGAAGAAAAACAGAACAGCCTACTATTAAGTACATTAATCAAGCTTTAAATGTACGGGATGGAAGAAAAACAGAACAGCCTACTATTAAGTACATTAATCAAGCTTTAAATGTACGGGATGGAAGAAGAACAACACGAAACAGAACAGCCTGCTATTAAGTACAGTAAATCAAGCTTTAAATGTACGGGATGGAAGAAGAACAACACGAAACAGAACAGCCTACTATTAAGTACAGTAAATCAAGCTTTAAATGTACGGGATGGAAGAAGAACAACACGAAACAGAACAGCCTACTATTAAGTACAGTAAATCAAGCTTTAAATGTACGGGATGGAAGAAAAATAACTCGAAACAGAACAGCCTACTATTAAGTACAGTAAATCAAGCTTTAAATGTACGGGATGGAAGAAGAACAACACGAAACAGAACAGCCTACTATTAAGTACAGTAAATCAAGCTTTAAATGTACGGGATGGAAGAAGAACAACACGAAACAGAACAGCCTACTATTAAGTACAGTAAATCAAGCTTTAAATGTACGGGATGGAAGAAGAACAACACGAAACAGAACAGCCTACTATTAAGTACAGTAAATCAAGCTTTAAATGTACGGGATGGAAGAAAAACAGAACAGCCTACTATTTACAGTAAATCATGCTTTAAATGTACGGGATGGAAGAAGAACAACACGAAACAGAACAGCCTACTATTAAGTATAGTAACTCAAGCTTTAAATGTACGGGATGGAAGGGGAAGGGGAAGAAGAGAACAACAACAAAAAATAAACATTTAGAAACTTAAGCTCATAAAAGGAAGAACCCTTTTATTTTTAAAAAATAAATGTTCGTCTATCAGTATTAGACCTAAGGCAACACATAACAAGAATGAAGACAAGCAGGCGAGGAGAGAGAAAAATGTAAATTTTCTCAGTCGATGTCGTCATTACGTGAATGTTAGTTGACCGCGTGCTTACGTCAGTTGCATTTGTTTGCATCACCTGAGACCAAGTCTTAAAGAACGTCACTATCATTTTTATCTCTAGTCTTAAAGAACATCACTATCATTTTTATCTCTAGTCTTAAAGATCACCATCATTTTATCTCTAGTCTTAAAGAACATCACCATCATTTTTATCTCTAGTCTTAAAGAACATCACCATCAATTTTATCTCTAGTCTTAAAGAACATCACCATCATTTTTATCTCTAGTCTTAAAGAACATCACCATCAATTTTATCTCTAGTCTTAAAGAACATCACCATCAATTTTATCTCTAGTCTTAAAGAACATCACCATCATTTGAGCACTAGTCTTAAAGAATGTCATTGTCATTTTAAGCTCTTGTCTTATAGAACGCCACTATCATTTTGAACTGCAGTCATCAAGAACGTCACTGTCATTTGAGCTCTAGTCTTAAGAATGTCACTGTCATTTCAGCTCAAGTCTAAGATTATGTCAATGTCATCTGAACTCTAAAGTAGGTCACTGTGATCTCTCATTTGTTCTAGTAAGCAAGTTTTGTTGATTCATAAATATTTTATTACTATGATTTTCCTCACGCGTCTATGACACTCTCTAAGAAATCGACCTTTACTTGTAAAAAGGAAAAGGTTTATTGGTACTTCTGTAAAAAGGAAAAGGTTTATTGGTACTTTATGCTTAAATGTGGTGTCACCAGTCATACACAGAAACAGTCTTTATAATTTGTTAAGCCACAGCTCCAGAACACGTAAGCATATAATAAACCAACAACAGGAAGTCTCACTCAGACTCGCGCATGCTTTTCAGGAACATCCGGGGGTTGAAAGTACGACCATCATCAGGATCCATGTCACTGTACAGGATACGTTTATTTGTTACTTAGGATCACTACAAGCAGTTCAGAGTTCAACGACCACTGCATTTACACACAGGATACTGCATTTAAACGTAAAACATTTAACACATTATACACTGCATTTACACGCTGTAAATAAAATTGTTTACACCACCGCATTTCCACACTAATTAATGCATTTCCATATTGTAAAACACTGATTTTACAAGGAGTACATAGGCTATGTTAAAGTGATTACTAACTGATAAATTACACGCACACATAACATAATCTTTAGCTGCAAATAATGTAATTTTTGTAAGTGACTTGGCTTATATTGCATTCAAACAAGTACTATGTCTTCCAAATGATCACAAGAAACAAATTTATGACACAGTAACACTGACATGAGGAAGTCATTCAATGACAGCTTCCTGAAAATACTTTTCTTCAGGTTGTAGCTAACAAGAGAAATTAGAAAAGTGGCATTTACAGTTCTAATGGCTCCTCAGGGTCAACAACGAAGGTCGTCTTTGGAGTCCTGTCTGGTCGTTGGCCGTCCTTACTGTCCAAGTTCATCCTCGCTCTGGATGCTGCCTGTTCTTGCTCCTGCAACTTTTTTTGTCTGCAAGAGTGGCACACAGAATACATAACCATGTACTATGCCACAAGGGCAGCAATAATAATGAGGCAATGTTTAAAATGAAACAGATTGTCTTTCTTTATTTTCTTTCCAAAATAGTTTTGCTGTCTTATCAGTCGCCTGCTTTCTGACGTTGTGCAAGAGGAATACTAAAGAATGAGTACAATGTGCTGCAATGACAGCCAAGTGGGTTTTCACGACAATGATGGCCCCGAAACATTCCAGTCTGCAACAGTGCGAGTGTACTGGTAATTGTGCAAAGTGCAACAAGGATGATCCTGAAACATTCTTGCGTGCAAAATGTGACAAGGGTGGTTCTGAAGTATTTTAACGTGCAAACATGCGACGCGAAGTATTAATTATGTGACGTGGGTTTCTTTTTGGAATGTACACTTCAGGACAAGAGGTGATAAAAATTGATGTCGACTAAATGCTTGACAAAAATTAACAAAAGTGGAAACAGGTGTGGGGTTTGAAAAGGACCAAATATCGCTGACTTCGCACTCTAACTTTTCTTTCGTGGTAAAGAATATGCGATCTAGAAACGTTGTACTTAGCCCGAAGTTATATTCAATGATTATTGTTGATTTGCACTCTAATTTTTCTTTCGTGGTAAAGAATATGCGATCTAGAAACGTTGTACTTAGCCCGAAGTTATATTCAATGATTATTGTTGATTTGCACTCTAATTTTTCTTTCGTGGTAAAGAATATGCGATCTAGAAACGTTGTACTTAGCCCGAAGTTATATTCAATGATTATTGTTGATTTGCACTATTTTGAAAACTAAGACCATTTTTTTTTATTGTGGTAGTAAATAAATATTGTCAATTCTTTTATAAACTACCTTCTTACTCATATTAATATAGAAATAATTGGGGAAATGCAGGCGGAGTGGGAGGCACCCCATATTTATTAGTAAAAGGCTGATCCACAATTACTCCTTAAGTAAGAAGTCCCCGTAGATATAACTTGTATGACAGTTGGAATGTGTATTTTGTGTGCAGAAATATTATTCAGAATCCACCAAGCTGAGACCCAGCAAGTAGGACTGGAAATAAAGGTAATCCAATCCAATCCCAGGATATAATCTTCTAAATAATAGCCCCCCCCCCATCTGTAGCATTGAATTGATTGAATTATTAATTAATTAATTTATTTATTAATAATTATTATTAAATAATAATAATAATAAATCATTTGATATGATTCTATAATTTACCACTAGCATTATAAATATTTTAATCCAAAAGTGCTGTGCCATTTTAATGAAATGGCTACAGCTATATACAGGCTAAAAAAATAAAATCCGATTTCATATTTAAATGGAAAAGGATAATAAATCTGTTTATTAATTAGAATTTATTTCGAATTTACCCATTTACACTATATCAATGAAGAAAAATATGATTAAGGTAATCTAAGTGTGCCCCAAACAAGGCCCATAATTTAAATGAAATGAGATTATACCTCACCCATGCAAAAGTTGTTTGTTGCGAATAGTTGTTTGGTTTTTTTTTAAATTGTTTTATCTGCTGAAGCACACGTTATCAAAATATTCTATAAAATATAGTACATGCACTCATTTCTAATGTGGCGACTCTGATATCTAATAACCGTTCAGATGCATCAATACAGACTTATTTTCAGTAACAACTGTAAACCACTTTTACAGATTTAAAAATAATAATTATTTTTATATCATAGAATCCATTCGTGCTGGGATGTGGGCAGGGCTATTGATTAGTACGTTTCAGATTTACAATAAGATATATGTATACACCGACAAAAACTTGGATGGTACTTACTTTCGCCACATTCTACAAGCAACAACAATAGCAATAAGTGCTACGACGAAAATAAGGATGGCCACCACAATCAGAGCTATGTCAACAGCAGTTAATCCGTAACTTGACTCCACCCGGACTACTGCACATGCCTCAGTTGCCGTGAGCACTTGTACACTGTTTGTGTTCAGGAGTAGGTTAACAGCCTTTTCATTATCATTCACTCGCCTTGAAAAAAAATATTTAAAGAATTATTAGAATGATATTATAAACTACCAAAATAACATTTCAACAGCATGCTAAAAGAGTATTTGAAAACGATGCATTAATTTCAACTGTAATATTTCTGTAATGATATACAGGGACTTAATAGACACACACATAAACACACACATACGCATGCGTGCACACACAAAAGAAACTCAGTGTTTGTTTATAAGTACTATATACAATTAAGAACAAACCAGTGCACACACTCACTCTCTCTCTCTGTTCACACACCCACACAAGTGAAAATTTGCCACTTCACAAACTACAATTCAAATCTAAAACAAACTACACCTGAAACTACATTATTGGGGTAAGGATAAACTGGGACTAGGAACAGAAAACACACTTGAAGCCGCATTATATATTGGTAACAATACAAAGGGATATAAAGTAACACAAAGCACACTTGAAACTGTATTATATATTGATAACGATACAAAAACAACAGGTGCATCAGAGAAAAAAGAAGAAATGATGAAGTGAAGAGTGGTGTATAGGTAAAGAAGGTGCTTTTGAAACCGTTTTGAACGATTTATTGTCTGGGGTCAAAAGGCTGTTCATTCCAGATGGCAGGAGCCTAGTAAAAGAAACAATGTTGCCTCTTGGTTTCACGAAAGGTGCATTAAGCATACGAGTGGAGGGGAAAGGATAGGTGTCGAGATGTTATCAAAGAGTTATCTGTGAACAGAAGTCAGACAACCTACCACAGCAAATTAAAGTGCTCGTTTGATTCAAGTGTGACCTGGTTGATGTTCAAATAATTTTATTTAATCAATAACAAATAATAGTAATATCCACTCCCCACCACCACCACCAACCAGTCCATTAGAACCACCATCTCAACCCATTTCCAGGGAAGATGTATACTGACCTTTGAACTGTATCAAATGGAACGAGGGCTCCTGTGCTGTCAAAAGCGAAGAAGTAGATGTCTATCCTACACAAAGGAAGACAGAAGAAGCAGGACTTAAAAGAAAACAAGTAAATTAGTGTCTGGATATAAATAAGTGTCTGGATCATTCATTAAAACTGCCATGTTAGTTTGTCAGCTGTTGTTTCTGTTTAAATGAAAACTGTCAAAAAACAGAAAATGTCCAGAAATGAGAATTATGGGTATGGCACTGACCAGACACCTAAGACATCGCAAACTGTTACACGCACAAAAGATGGGGGTGAACATTAGTGACTGAGTACATAGAGATAATTAAGATAAGATATTCTACAACATGAAAAATACAGCAAAAAAGTTCAGACGTTTGGATGATAGTAGATTATTTCATCAGTAGAAATATATCAACAGGAGCTCAGAAACATCAAAGCTAGAGAAAATCATAACTAAAATTTCTGAAAGATAATACAATATTATAATAGAAGGTCAAAGCACAGATTCGCGAATACAGTATATTAGGTGGCTTAACAGAGACAATCAAAACCTTCCATGGAGGAGGAAATTTGCATATCCCTATGTGTAAACTTAGTTGTTAAATAAATTGTTAAAGTGACCCAACCTTGGGCACTCCTTATGATGATATTTCTTTTAAGTGTCGGAGTTGGAAGTAAACAACTCGAGTTGAGAATATGCTAGAAAGTTGGTGATGCAATCTAAAACAGTTCCAACTGGATGAGTAAAGTTTTGTGACTCATATCTCATACTTGTTCATAACGAAACCATCCAATGAGGATAGACAGGAAGTTTCTTTGTACTCTATTCTAATCACTTTGAATTTGAACATAACTTGAGTCCAGTCATAGATGACCGTTAGCTTGTGGTAAGTTAACTCACTGTTAAAGGAAGAATGGACATAGAGTATTTCGTACATAATTGTTACTGATCTATGATTTGAATTTGAGAATGCTTATGTAATTGAATCATTATTTATTTCTATGTACATTAATTTTTTATTATATTCATATGTTGTATATTTGATTGTTGATTTAATAAATTTATTGTTAAATTTATTGACCTTCTTACACGTTCTCATAACCTTATGTTGGAGAGATAGTGGATGGATGGGACTCACTAAATATATATTAAAAGACGGATTTATCTTCTCCTTTGGTAAGAGGTTTTCCACCAATGGAAATATTGCGTGATGGTAAACATTTGTCTTTAATGTTGTGGAAGAGAGAAAACGTTTACAGTGCCAGCAAACCTGCCAATTCTGGAGAATTATTAATAATCTAAATTAAGAGTCTCATCACTTGTAATTAGTTAGGGATGTTTAATTAAATAATAATAATCAATAATAATCATAACCATTAACTAGGTGGCGTTGGCGTCACACTGTCTATTCTGGAAAACAAAAGATCAAAACACACATTTATGATGACAATATATTAGTGACATAGTATTCATTCCCAAGATCAGGTATTTCGAAGCATCAAAGAAAATCAAAAGCACAGACTTTGAGAAGCAATATTTTAGATGCTCAGTAGATATAATATTGAAAAATTATTCCATATCATAAGTTAAGATCACAGAATAGATTTAGGGTGAAAGTATATTTATTAGTGACTCAGTAGAGGATTCTTAAGATCAGGTTTTTCAAAACATAAAATATCTCATTATGACAATACATTAATGAATCACTTGCTACTCTCCATGAATATCAAAGTACAATACATTAATAACTCACTTGTTGTCGATGCTGTTGCATCCATGTGATTCAACTTTGTCCAACTGAAGTGTCATACCAAGGATGCTTGAGAGATTCCTAAATAGAAGCACAAATTACATAATGAAAATATAGACCTTGGAGGAAGAAAAACAATCCATTGTTTATGTCATCTAAAACAGGGCATAGTTTTGCTGATGGAGACAATACACGGGATGCTTTCTAACACGTACGGCCACCAGAAGGTGTGTTTTGGGGATTAGCCTAATGTTGTGGGCAGCCCAGAGTGGTGGAGAATGAACACCTTGCCCATCTCCCAGCAAAATGTCAAAGTGAACAAATAAGTCTCACTACAAGGCCATGCAGTTTTTTTATTTCGGCAGTTTACCTCGTGTAAAAATCCTGGTTTGATGTGAAGTTCGTAATGGGCATGTTGGCTGTCAGACCAAACTGATTACTGCTGGGAACAACTACAATCTGTCGAAATAAGAAAGCACAGTGTTACCATGACAACAGTCAATAGTCTCAACATTACGAAATATCGAGGTAATAAAGCATCAGTATTGCATAACGATAATCATATTCTCAACACTACGGTCTGTTGAGGTAAGAAAGTACAGTATTCATGACAACAGTTAAAAGTCTCAACACTACGAACTTTCGAGATAGGAAAACACAGTGTTACATGACAACAGTCAATAGTCTCAACACTATGAACTGTCCAGATAAAAATCACAGCGTTACATGACAATAGTCAATGTCTCAATATTACGAATTGTCGAGATATGAAATCAGAGTATTACATGACAATAGTCAATAATCTAAACACTACGAACAGTCGAGATATGAAAGCACAGTATTACATGACAATAGTCAATAGTCTAAACGCTACGAACTGTCGAGATATGAAAGCACAGTATTACATGACAATAGCCAATAGTCTAAACACTACGAACTGTCGAGATATGAAAGCACAGTATTACATGACAATAGCCAATAGTCTAAACACTACGAAATGTCGAGATATGAAATCACAGTATTACATGACAATAGTCAATAGTCTGAACACTATTGATATAACCTTTCCTAATGATTAGTAAACTATATACTACGATACCAACATTCACGTAGTGAGATCTAAAATTTCCAATTGCCTAGTATATTACATCCTGAAAAATGACCTAATCATTTTTAATGTCTGGCAAATTATGTCCTGCAAAGCTAACTCTCATATGGTAAACTAACTTCCCTAATGCCCGTTAGAATATATCCTGCTGTGTCAACAATCGTTCTGACCTTTATGGTTGTGGTTCCAGCTTGACCCTGACCCCTCTGGTCCGTGGCTTTTATATTCAGTTGGAATGAAGTTCGCGTTTCCCATTTCATTTCCGTCTGTGACTTCACTTCACCCTCCGGCGTGATAAAGAATACACCTGTATCTCCTCCTGTAGTCTCGTATAAAAGGTCACCATTCTCTCCCTCGTCAAGGTCAATTGCCTACAATTGGCAACATACATCAGCAGTTATGTTAATACTCTTTCAAAACCAAAGAGAAGACAATGACACATAAATAATAATTTTGACTTTTTCTTTCCTAAAGCAGTGAGATTTTTTTTAAGAAAGAGTCTATATCTTGATTTTGTATTATCCGGATTTAATAGTGTGTAAATAATAATTTTTAAAAAACAGCATGAATATACAAATTAGAGTGTTAACGGGAGATAACTTTTATTATTTACTACAATAACGGTAATGATAAAACAGTAATAATATACTACTACTGCTATTACTTCACTCGTACTGAATTTCCTTCAGTCTCCTGGTTACTGCGCCTTTAATGGCAACATAGATGCAGTCTTGTGTCCTGATCAACTCTAGTAAGGAGAGTAACTTGTTTTGTAAATATATATTATATAATGTTATGTTTGACTGTCACCCGGACAGCACTCAACTCTAGTAAAGACAGTAACTCGTTTGGTAAATGTCACCCGGACAGCACCCAACTCTAGTAAAGACAGTAACTCGTTTGGTAAATGTCACCCGGACAGCACTCAACTCTAGTAAAGACAGTAACTCGTTTGGTAAATGTCACCCGGACAGCACCCAACTCTAGTAAAGACAGTAACTCGTTTGGTAAATGTCACCCGGACAGCACTCAACTCTAGTAAAGACAGTAACTCGTTTGGTAAATGTCACCCGGACAGCACTCAACTCTAGTAAAGACAGTAACTCGTTTGGTAAATGTCACCCGGACAGCACCCAACTCCATCCCACCATTCTCCAGAACACCTGTGCACCTGACAAGTGTACCCAGTGATTCTTCTACGGTTTATTTTGGTGTAAAAACAATACAGTGTATGCCGCATCCTAGCTAGTTCTTACAGCAAGCTCACCTTGAGGGTCGTGACCTTCGTCAGGGCGGGCGCGGAGCTTGCAATACCAAACAGAGAGGAGGTCAGGTTAAATCTGGGAGGATTGTCGTTAACGTCTTTCACAATGATCACAACTTCTGCCACGTTGTTCAGTTCTGCATTTAGATCAGTATAAAAATACATTTTATCTAATCATGATATGTCTGTGTTTGTGTGGGCATAAAATTATGATCTAGACAATTCGTATTTTCTAATAACGCATTTCCACATTAATTATTACTAGCAGCATACGCTAACCTGTTAGGTACAGAAATAAAAACAGAGTTACTATTTCTTTTGAAAAAAGTAGTGATGAAATTAAAACATGTAAAATTACTTCGATTTACAATGGCGGAGAAAACTTTCAAAATGGCAACATTAATACTGAGTTTAATTTGAAGTACATTCAAAACTTTAAGGATAATTTCGTGAAAGATGTATTGTTTTTATTTTTTAAAGAAAAAAGAATAACAACAAAACCCGCTTATTCCGTGGTTTTGATAAGATTTAACAACTTCCAGCCACCATTACTGTGCGTATAAAGATATAGACATAATATATTATAACAGTGAAAATCTAGATAAATCAGAAAGTCATGGTCATATATTTTATGTATTAATTTAGACTGGCTTTATAAATAAATTTTTAAACAGATGCTGAATTGGGTACAACTTAAAATTTCCTTCTTGGTTTTCTTTTATGGTGTGTGCAGATTTTATAAATCGCCGGCACGGTTATCTTGCTCCAGCTGTGTGTGGGTGTGTTGTGAGGAGGGGGGGGGGGCGGGACTGAAAAAGCGAACGTGTTTACCACAGCATCGTTGACTACACAATGACGTAGTCGGGGAGTGGCTCTTTGCTTATTGAAGCAGTGAGATTGTCGTAATCATTACATGCGTACTGACCTCTTTTCCTTCTCGCGACGCTGCTGGCTGGCCGAGAATTGACGAGCTGTGCCGAGACCCGCAAAGTGTATTGTGGAGTTATCTCTCGGTCTAAGGTGCCGTTACAGTACAACAACCCTGTGCTTGGATTGATGAAGAACAGGTCTGAAACAGACAAGGGATACGTGCTAAGTATATTGCTACGAGCAAACATTTAATAATACTGGTAAGCAAATAAAACTAATTTAGGAGATAGCTTCAAGTTGAGAAACAGCCACTGCTCTTGAGTCAATGACTCTCACTTTCACTTTATCTCTGTTCGACTGTTTATTCAACAGTCAAAATGTTACGAGTTAAATCCCTTCTCGCCATTATTTTCTTAATTGAGACAGATTGAGAATCATATGAATGTAACTGCATTAATGAGTCTAATGACTGCCTTTACCATTATTGAAATCCAATGTGAGACTTCACGACTTGTTTTACCGACTTTTGAATGCCTTTACCATTATTACAAAAGAGTGAGACTTTAGTGATGTGCTCATGACATAAGAAGATTAATGATTCCTTTACCATTATTGAAATCCAATGTGAGACTTTAGTGACTTGTTCTCATGACATAAGTAGGACTAATGAATGCTTTAGTATCATTGGAAACCAGTGTGAGACTTTAGTGACGTGCACTTGACGTAAGTAAGATTAATGATTCCTTTACCATTATTGAAATCCAATGTGAGACTTTAGTGACTTGTTCTCATGACATAAGTAGGACTAATGAATGCTTTAGCATCATTGGAAACCAGTGTGAGACTTTAGTGACGTGCACTTGACGTAAGTAAGACTAATGATTCCTTTACCATTACTGGAATCCAATGTGAGACTTCAGTGACGTGCTCATGATCGATATAAGACATACGAGTCAATACCTGTGCTAATGCCCGACGTTAAAGTGTAAGCGACAGGGACACCCGACTTTTCGGCATTGCTGTTGATGTCCAGCAGAAGAATTGGGAGGTGTTCAGGGCTGTTTTCGGGTAGAATGGCCGCGTAACTCTCCTGGTCCATCTGTACGTCTGTGACGATTATTATCAGCTGTAAAAAGTGGTATCCATATATACGTTAAGACCATTGTTACCTGCTATTGTATACATATTCACCTTTGTCATGATAGCTGTACAAATATAGTAGTGTACGTATGTATGTTAAGATAACTTTTACCTACTACTGTATACAAACTATACATATTCACATTTCATATTCACCTTTGTCATGATAGCTGTACAAATATAGTAGTGTACGTATGTATGTTAAGATCACCTACTACGTATTGTATACATATTCGCTGTTGTCATATTACGTCAGTTGTATAAATAAATATGTTTTCCTATCACCAATAACTGCCAGGAGTGTAGAAAACCTCACTAGCATGTTAATTCTCGGCTGCGTGTTAAATTACAAAGTAAATAACAGCACTCCACTATCACGTGTTTCAGAAAACTCTTGATCTCCATCAGCATTGTGTACAGGTAAACGTCAGCGCTGCTCATGAGCTTTGGATACAGTTTACGTATTGCGAGAGGTGTATGAAGAAATATCAACATTTCGTTTGACAGTCATTGATACGAATAATAATACATCTCGGTATTAGGTCAGCTGTACATTTGACAGTCATTGACACGAATAATAATACGTCTCGGTATTACGTCAGCTGTACATTTTTCTGTTAGCCGTGCTGATAGCCAACAAAGAGCTGTCGATGTACAACACGTAGAGGCAGTCACTGCATAAGCTGTTTACCTGGCCCTGGGTAGAGTACTGTGGGAGGAGTGAGTTGGTCACTTTAATGGTCAGCCTGTACTCCCCCGGCTGTTCCAAGTCTGACGTCACCCTTATTTGTCCAGTTTGCGGGTTGATCAAGAACAAGCCGGACTCGTTCCCCTCTGTGAGATATATTAAGTTTGAGACTATCACAAGACATATAATTATCTGCAGTGTACGAAAATCATAAAATAGAGAGTAATGAAAGAACCAGGCGCACGCGATGAAACAAGAATTTAAAGGGACAGAAAAGGAGAACATAGGGCAGATCTTCAAATAATAAAATCTTAAAGCAATACAAGCAATACACGCTCCGATGAACACTGACAATATCAAATGCAAAACTTAAACTGGTTAAATAAAAGTATTGATTCCGCTATTTATGAAGTTTATAGAAAGGATTTGGTCACTCACTTAGAAGGCATCCGTCATCGCCACAACAAGAATACAAGATTACTTGAGCAAACGTCTGTTGTATTGCGAACTCTACTGTACGCTATGTTTACTGTTACTTGGGAGCTATTCTCTATATCTTTACTAATTAGTTACACACAGACATACACACGCACAAACAAAACAATTGCAAAATTACTAATTAGTTACACATATATATACACAGACATACACACGCACACACAAAACAATTGCACAGACATTCACATGGTGAATTTATTTACCTTGGAAAATTCATATCAGTCCCATGGATGATGCAGTGGCTAAAGACATTTATTTCTAAAGGAATAAATGGTTATAAATACTTTGCAATATTTTTCATTGTTTATATCGACCAATATAGCTACATACAGTTCTTTACCATTATAAACTAGTGTGGATTCTTTTGTTGCATAATGTGTATTTATATGCGACGTACTGCAAGAAACTCATTCAGTATTTCCTTATAACTAACAGACTTCTTTTTACTTACCACAAGGTTGCCAATTTATATGCGCTGTGCGCAAACAAACATTCAAACACACAAAATACAAAATGTGCGTGCACACACATGCACTATACTACACCATATTCTCAAGTAAGCGTTAAGATCCGCGTAGACGATTTAATATGTTTACATATGCGAGTCTACGTTCCTGAATACTGAAAGTAATGTATGACTAAAGGCTATACTTACTGTCACAAAACGGGAGGGCTCGTTACAAGCCGACCCCGAGCTGAAGTTAGAGATGCAAGGGGTGAAGTCTATTTTTGGCCTGCTCCGGTGCACCTCCAAGAAAAGCCCATGTGACGTATGCCAGTACTACGTCGCGTCAAGTTGTTACATAGACACACATGACATACACCATTGATGTTTGGGTGGGGCCCAGTTTATTAGTGTCATGCCAAGGAACGTTTTATTGGCGGTGTGTGTTGTGAGTGTGTATCATAAATGTGAATAAATGGACGAACAGACGAACGGTGCAAAACAATAGTACAAATTCTTTCGTCCCTCTCAAAAACTATGAATAACAAGAGAGTTGAAAGATGTTTAAATCAGGTTATTTATTTCCCGATTTAAAAGGGGCACTACTCTTTCGCACAGTGATTAATCATTCATTCAACTTTCCAATGTCATACACTCTGTGGGAAATAAGGGGAGATGAAAATGATGAAATTCAAAATATAAAATAAAGATTAATTACACAATTCTTATGCGGCAAATGGGGCCGCTTTAACAATAGTTGACATGTAAAATAAGCATTACTTTTAACATTACAGTTCGAATTTCACAAATGATATAATAATGTTCATTTTCTTAGAGTCCTAGACTTAAGTATGTGCGCGTTAGCCGTGCTAATGATTACTCACTATTAATGTCAGAGTTCCAAGGAGATGACGTAAGCTCACACGTCACTTATAAGCGGCACTTCAAAGTGAAGATCACGACGCGATTGAGGCGTCGCATTACAGGTGAAGATTCTGCAGAATCTAGGCACCACTTTCAGATTATCACTGGGGAGAAATCTAAAATTTAGCTGACTGTTGTCAGCCTCGATAATTGTCGCTGTAAACTGACACGCCAACGACGTTTAGCATTATCGGGTGGAGTCGTCCAGTGGGATGTGTCGTCGCATTACATTGAGTGTAGAAATCCGGATGTCTGTGAGGGACGATCACGGTGCTAGCCTTCTCAATTAGCGGGATAGATCTGTCAAACCAAACTGAGACAGGGGGGAGAACAAATTGGTCCCTCGTGTCGTTAACTGCATACAACCAGCGTCGCATACATCGGGTTTTCTTTGACAGCGAACTTTCCACTTTGCCAAAAGTTATACTGAGTAATTTTGCCTCGTTACTCAATATATGGCATCAGACGGATGGAAAACGGATGGAAAGAGATTATTGCAGCTTTCCTTTATGAAATCTCTGTACATGAGATAATTCATACGTGAAGTTAGACTGGCTTCAGACGGATCGACGTTTTCAACATTGAGAGTAAAGTCTTCATTTTGCCTCTTATATAGCTTTCACTGAAGGTTTCCAAAACTTCCAGAAGCTATGTCCTGTGACATGATTTTTGCCTTGGATATATAGTGGTAATCGTGATGCACGCTTTTCTGTGGTCAATTCTAATGCGCACTGGTCATTTCTCTCGTCAACAACATGTGACTGTATTGCGCAGTTGTCCCAATTGTTCAATATACATATCTTTCATAAACTAATATATATATTCAATATGATAATTGACACACACTGCGTCACGAACGTCTGTCTACTAAAGAGATCTTAGGTGACCGTTACTGGAAGTTACATGCTACATACGAAAAATAACAAAACTCGGGTTACTTCAACTAGTTTTGTTAGCGGTTTATTAAAATGAAATAAAATATAATTTCTGTCCCTCATTTCCTGTGACACTTACCTGCAATATAGAAAGTGTTGTATGACTAAAGGCTATAGTTACCTGCAATATAGAAAGTGTTGTATGACTAAAGGCTATACTTACCTGCAATATAGAAAGTGTTGTATGACTAAAGGCTATAGTTACCTGCAATATAGAAAGTGTTGTATGACTAAAGGCTATACTTACCTGCAATATAGAAAGTGTTGTATGACTAAAGGCTATAGTTACCTGCAATATAGAAAGTGTTGTATGACTAAAGGCTATAGTTACCTGTAATATAGAAAGTGTTGTATGACTAAAGGCTATACTTACCTGCAATATAGACAGTGTTGTATGACTAAAGGCTATAGTTACCTGTAATATAGAAAGTGTTGTATGACTAAAGGCTATACTTACCTGCAATATAGAAAGTGTTGTATGACTTAAGGCTATACTTACCTGCAATATAGAAAGTGTTGTATGACTAAAGGCTATAGTTACCTGCAATATAGAAAGTGTTGTATGACTAAAGGCTATACTTACCTGCAATATAGAAAGTGTTGTATGACTTAAGGCTATACTTACCTGCAATATAGAAAGTGTTGTATGACTTAAGGCTATACTTACCTGCAATATAGAAAGTGTTGTATGACTTAAGGCTATACTTACCTGCAATATAGAAAGTGTTGTATGACTTAAGGCTATACTTACCTGCAATATAGAAAGTGTTGTATGACTAAAGGCTATACTTATCTGCAATATAGAAAGAGTTGTGTGACTTAAGGCTATACTTACCTGCAATATAGAAAGTGTTGTATGACTAAAGGCTATACTTACCTGCAATATAGAAAGTGTTGTATGACTAAAGGCTATACTTACCTGCAATATAGAAAGTGTTGTATGACTTAAGGCTATACTTACCTGCAATATAGAAAGTGTTGTATGACTAAAGGCTCTACTTACCTGCAATATAGAAAGTGTTGTGTGACTTAAGGCTATACTTACCTATAACAGTGAAAGTGATGAATGACTATATTATATTATCTGTAAAACTGAAAGAGATGTATGACTACAGGCTATACATACCTATAATGCTGAAAGTTACATTACAGGTTATACTTACCTATAACACTGAAAGTGATGTATAACTACAGGATAAATTTACTTGTAATACCGAAAGTGATAATCCCTGACTAAAGTTATATTTACCTGTAATACTGAAAATGATGTCCCTGACTAAAGTTATATTTACCTGTAATACTGAAAATGATGTCCCTGACTAAAGTTATATTTACCTGTAATACTGAAAATGATGTCCCTGACTAAAGTTATATTTACCTGTAATACTGAAAATGATGTCCCTGACTAAAGTTATATTTACCTGTAATACTGAAAATGATGTCCCTGACTAAAGTTATATTTACCTGTAATACTGAAAATGATGTCACTGACTAAAGTTATATTTACCTGTAATACTGAAAATGATGTCCCTGACTAAAGTTATATTTACCTGTAATATTGAAAGTGACGTCCCTGAGCCCTCCTGACACGTTGACAGGGACGGGGGTGTCTTTAAGGGTACCCAGGACGAGCGCCACGCGCTGAGGGTCCAAGGTCAGCTTTGGCAAAATGTTGGTCAGGTTTCTGACAAACGCTGAAACGTTAACCGTATTCGACTGTTGGGGACTGCCGAGGTCCAGCGCCTTTACCGTCAGTTGAAATTCGTCTTGCGTCGCGTACGGAAACACTCTCAATGTTTTCACTTCTCCCGCTGAAAGACCAAACAAACTGAGAGTGATATCAAATTTAAAAAACGCATGGACGCTCTTTTTTTGCAGTGTCACGTTTAAAGAATGATGGGAAAACTATCTTCAGGAAGATTTTCTCTTTGTTAGAAACTCAATTCCTACGGCAATATTGCAGCGAAATTACTTCCCCCTTATGACTTTTCACGTCAGCCCACAAATCTCGTAAGAGCGCCACCTAGTGAATTTCTCTTTATTATCAAACGGAAATAAATCAAGGCACGACTCGTGGCCAAGGCAAAGAAGGGATAGAGTGGGAAATGAATGTATAAAGAATACAGAAGAAATAAGTGTTGCTATAATTTCAAAAGAATAAAAATGAAGCCCTCCCTGAAAAAGAAAACTGCAAATAATTTTAAAGTGAGATGATACGTTAGTGTAAGACGTTTTACGCTCATCGTACAAATTACGTACACGTCACAGCTGTTCTTACGTCTGCAATGCTTTTAACGACTAACATATAAGAATTAGTATGTCATTTTTTTTTTTAAACCAGAAAGGAAAATATCAGTAAAGTATTTAAATCAATTTCATGTTTCAAACATGCAAAGGAGGATATTTATTATATTAATATATAAAAACAACACTTTAAGACATAATACCTGTTTGAATTAGAAATTTAGAAGACAAGACAATATTCTTTTAAAGTAGAAGTTAATATGGCGCTATTAACCAAATATTGACACATTTATATATAGGTAGAACTGCTCTTGGGAAATAAATATATAAAGACATTTCATATACTCAAAAAAGTAATTTACACTTCAAAAAACACTTTAACAAAGATCAGTTAAACTTTAATAATAAAAAAAAATCAGACAAACGCGAAAAATACCTTGCCAAAGATTCACACGAGGAAAGGGAGGTAAAAGAAACAACAGTCGGAAAATTATTTATATTTATTATCATCCCATAATATTTAATTAGTCACTCGTTGTCAAAATTTTAATGAAATCGCATACTGTGAGAAGAGTTAAGCTCACATTGTTCGTTGATGTAAAAATAACCTGACAATGGATCAAGCTGGTAGATCACGTGACCATTCAAACCGTAATCGGAATCTGTGGCGGTGACGGTAAGAACCTGAACAGAAACAGTGAAAAATACATCTTAGTACACTAACTTCTTATCATCAAAATGGTTAATAATTGTTTTACACTTAACGTCTTATCATCAAAGTGGTTAATAATTGTTTCACACTAACTTCTTATCATCAAAGTGGTTAATAATTGTTTTACACTAACGTCTTACATCAGAGTGGTTAATAATTGTTTCAGGCTTTAAAGTGGTAACACTTATTGCACACTATCTTCTTAGTGCAAACTGGTTAGCATGCGTTTCACACTAACTTCTTAGAATCAAAATGATTAAAACGTGTTTCACACTCATTTCTAAGCACCAAAGTGGATGACACTTGTCTGAAATGTCGTTAGGTAACAGAGAATGTGGCAAAGCAACAACTGTTGAATGACTTAACAATCTCGCTTTAAGCAGGGTCTGACGAAGAATTTTGATGCATGAGATGATAATTAGAAAATTCATCTGAAATATATTTATAAACATTATTATGAATCTCCATACACTCAAATGCATATTGGGCATGATTTTCAATTGCGATGTATGATTATAGGCTGGGCCTGTAAAACAAACAGATAACATAAATGTTAATGTTAAATATTAGGAGACGACACATTAGGTGATTGTTCTATTGAAATGTTTTAGGAGAAACTAAACATGTACACATGCAATACGTATATACAAAGGATGATATAATAATTTACACATGTAAAGGCAGTCTGAATACGTATATATAAAATATAATATTACGATTTAGCAATTGTAAAGGCAGCCTTAGTAAGTCTCTAAAAAAATAATATTATTACTTAAGTTGTAAAGGTAACCTAAGTACATATATATATAAAAGACTACAATATTACTACATACGCATGTAAAGGTAGCCTTAGTATATAAATATTAAGATCATCGGAATATGTACACGACAAAGACAACATTAACACGTACACATGCAAAGAAAACATTAATCGGTACAAATGCAAAGATAACATTAATAACCCCGTACAAATGCAAAGATAACATTTTAATAACCCCGTACAAATGCAAAGACAACATTAATATGTACACATGCAAAGATAACCATTATACGTACATTAGAAAAGGCATCTGCTGTTAAATCCACATAACCGGTATAGGAGCTTTGTTTAAAGATAGGAGGGTTGTCATTTACATCTTCGACAGTCACCTGCACTATGGCCGTATCATTCAGTGCTGGAGAGCCTGCGTCTTCGGCCTGCAAAACACGGTCAACCTTTTAAATGCAGCTGGCAGCAAGAATGGCCTTAAACATGGCTGCTCAAGTGAGTATGAAACGAGTGCATTTTGAATACTAATTAACTTCCGTGCTCGAAATGAATCACAAACAAACATAATTCTATTAAAATATGTATCTTTGGTTATATTAATATGTTCTCTGATTATAATAGTTTTAAACAATATTAAAAAGTAGAGCTAAGGCAAGCCAATACAGCTTTGCTGATTGGTGAATTAAGAGGGGGTCAAATCCATAAAAAAGATAAATAAAAATAAAGGGAAATAACTTCATCAGAACGATGGAAGAATTATATATAACACGTACTGACCTAAATAAACAGTTTATAAAAGGACAATCCTGAATACTGATCTAATTAAACAGTTTATAAAAGGACAAATCTGAGTACTGACCTGAATAAACAGGGTACAAAAGAACAACCCTGAGTACTGACCTGAAAAATAAACAGTTTATAAAAAGACAACCCTGAGTACTGACCTGAATAAACAGGGTATAAAAGGACTTTTTCTCCCGGTCTAGAGGTTGGATAAGTGAAAGTGCTCCTGTGGAGGAGTTCACAAGGAAAACATGGCCTGGAAGAAAAAAATAAAAATATATTGATCCAATATTAATGCGAAAAAATATTATTTTATATTCCAACATAACAGTGTCTAATGAATCTAATCCTTGTGATCTATCTATCTATCTATCTATCTATCTATCTATCTGCTTGTCTGTCTGTCTGTCTGTCTGTCTATCTATCCATCCATCCATCCATCCATCCATCCATCCATCCATCCATCTATCTATCCATCCATCTACTCAGTATTCTACCGGCTTACCTAAGATCTAATCCATCTGTCTATAATTTTAAGTAAATATGGAGAGATGTCTTTGTGTGAATACCGGAAATAAACACAACTGTGTTTACTGTTTATTCAACTACTATGAGTATGCATGTACAAACATTCGTCATAATAAAATATTAAAATGTAAATATGATAAATATTGTTTAGGAACTAATGTCTCCTTTCTTTTGTGTCCGAACTGTTACAATAGAGCAGATTAATATTTACGAAAACAGTTTACAAAAAGGTCAAGGTTACTCACTAAGTGACGTATTTACCAAGTTGTAGGTCACCTTTGCGTTGATGCCAGCATCTCTGTCAATGGCAAGCAATGTAAGGAGGTTGGTGTTATTTTTATTTTCTTGGATAGTCACATTGGAGACAGGAAACACAAACTCAGGAGGATTGTCATTCGTGTCCAGCACTGAAATAAGCACCTAATACAAAAAATAGGGAATCAAACAGTGCAAGTATTTAAATTAATTTATTTATAACGCTGACTATGGTATGCCGGTAAAGTAATTAATTATTTACCTTTTAAGACAAAAAAGACAAAATAGGGGGCAGTAAAATTTAGGCACGTACAACGGATTTTTTTTAAATGCAAAGAACAAAATCGTAATGTAACTATTTCTGCAGATGTAACTTAATAAAGTAATTACTTTCCTAGACAAAGGTCACACCTCTGTGAAACGAAGAACAATGAATCAGGGTAAATGAGAATTTTTGCGTTGTTGATTTTTTTAAAAATTTACTTCCACGAAACGGTTACATTTTTTCCCCCCACTGACGACATACTAAAATTAAACGCCCAGCTGAAGGGTCTATTAAAAGGGGAGGTAACTAAATTTTACAGCAGCAACAAAACAGTTTATAAGAAAACGACAACTTGGTTTTTTTTGCATAACATGTAAAATAACGAAGGGATGAGGTGGTACTCTATTTACCCTTCCTGAAAGATCGGTACGTTTATTTGTACAAGGAGACATCTGCATTATAATTTAGTTTTCGTAAGAAAGAGACGGGAAAACGAATCATTGTCAGAGGTGAGTCAATCATTGACAGAGGTGAGCCAATCATTGCCTAACACTATACTAATTGGAATCGATAGTAACATTGTTACTATTGATTTGTTGAAACAATTACTGCAAAGTATTGGTCTCCGGGATTAACGTTGATTGGACCAAATTATTATTACAGGTCAGAGTATCCATTATTGATAGAGATAGCTAGAACTATAATCAGTACTGACCACTGCGGTCGCCGTGTTGGTCATCGGCATCCCACTGGAGGCCATCACGAGAAAGGTGTAGTGCTCTTGTTTCTCCCTGTCCAGTGCTGAGCTGGTTGTGATGTTGCCCTGGAAACAACGACACACATTGCTTTCAAGGCAGTCTGTAAGGAGCAATGTGTTCAAGGGAGGTAAATGACAAATGAAGCTCAACTATGCCTAGTGAACGCGTTCGGTGAGTTAGGGAAGTTTACAAACAAGTTTAGGACACAGCAAATGAAGCAGCAAACAGCACGCGACGGCAAACAAACAGTTATATCTGCAATTAATACAGTGATCTTAATATATCACACTAAAAGAACTCACTACAACAGACTAGTCGTTATAAACTCATATTTTTCTAGTGTTTGACAACAAATTCCAACACACTAGATGCAGATATAAAACACTACACAAATCCACTTAAAATAAAATTACACAAGCACGCGCGCACACACACACATACACACACACACACACACACACACACACACACACACACACACACATTCTATATATACATATAATTGAGTGTGTCATGTAACAACAACTTGTATTGATTTTTGTGTTGTACTAATCTTGGTTAAAACTGTCACGTGATATAACTAAGAAGCACAGAGCGGTAGTACACTACTTCAATATTCATTTCTAACTGTACGTTCACTTTCAGATTTTCTGATTTTTAGACGGACGCAAACAAGTAGAGAGATTTAATTTTTTTGTGTAAGGAGAGAAAATCATAACTATATCGGTAGAAAGTAAAGAAGCAGGCATAAAAGGTCAAGGTATGTGTTGGAGTGGTGAGTGGTGAGTATATAGATTGGCGGTAATAAACTTCTATGCATCTTCGCCCGGGCACAAGGTCATCGACTTGCCAAGGGACAAGCAAGGGGCGCGCAAATGAAACACAGGACGTCAGGACTCGTTGTTGTCTCCCCTAAGACACGCAAAGCTCAGCAATATGAGCAAAGTGAGACGCTTTGGTACTGGTTCGCGTCTTCTGCGGGTCAGAACACTCTTTCCGATAGAAACCTTTTTTTTTTTCAGGGTTAAAGAAGGTCAAAAAGCAAAGGATGGCGTCACTGTTATTGGCAGGTAAAATTACAATAGAGTGATTATAGTCGAACCCGAGCTTGCGTCACTACACATTGACATGTCGTTTAACTCGGAGGTCAGAGGTCACGCACGTCGTGGTTAGACTCCTCTGGATCTCATTGTTTAGTATACGAGTGCAAGTTTTACTTTTCATTTCAGACCAAATCGATCGCAACGGTTGTCACCGACCATAGACTAGTGAACGTGAACATGGCGATCGTGTACGTGAGGATTGAAAGGGATTCTCTTACTCACCATCATGTCCACTTCAAACGGTTGTGCGTCCTGAAGTTTATAGGTTATCTGTAGATCCCCTCTGGTAGCGACTGCAAGGATACTGCCAACCACTGCCAAAAGGAAAATTGGTGTTAGAAAAGACGCGAAATTTTATGTCAAGTGAAAGCTGAACCCCGTTAAGAGTAGGCTGTCCGTATCAACAAACGCATTTATTTCGCTCTAACGGCAGTGGTTCGGTGCCACTGGCTACAAATATGAAATTCAAAAACATAAATGGGCAAGATTCTGAGAGATAAAAGGCTACATATCTTGTCCCGTAATAAACATTACAGTAGGTTATCAGTACGGCTGAACTGTAAATAATCGTAATAATAATTACACTCGAATACTTAGAAATTAATTACCGTAATTGTCCTTGTTTTCCGGCACAGTGAACCTGTAGACTGTTTCCTTGAAAACGGGCGTTTCGTGGTCACGTTGCACAACGCTGAACGTGAGGAAAGCCGAGACATTGCGAGGAGGAGAGCCATGATCAGAGGCTGTTAAAGTGGCCACATACGTCACGTTATTCGCCAGGTCGACGGCAGTCAGATTGCGGTTCAAGGTCAGAACTCCAGAGACTGAGTCGAAAGACAGCAGTTGGGCCTTGTCGTCTGAGAGCGAGATCGTCACTCGCCCATCTTCGCCCTTGTCCTGATCTTTGCCGGTAAATATTGCTACGAATGTACCTGTTCACATTATAGTAATGTCTTTGATCTTTGTTGGTAAAGATTGCTATGAATGTATCTGTTCACAGTACAGTCAATACCTTTAATCTTGATTACTGAATAATGCTTCAATTGTACCAGTATACACTACTGTAAATGTGTTCAGTCAATTGATTACTGAATAATGCTACAATTGTACCAGTATACACTAATGTAAATGTGTTCAGTCTTGATTACTGAATAATGCTACAATTGTACCAGTATACACTACTGTAAATGTGTTCAGTCACTTGATTACTGAATAATGCTACAATTGTACCAGTATACACTACTGTAAATGTGTTCAGTCTTGATCACTGAATAATGCTGTACATATATGTGAACACATTTTAAATGTCTTGGTTCTGAGACAAAGGTAACTTTACACATTTACCTAAATATCTCTGTCTACAAAACTAAATACTACAGTATACATATCAGTCTAAATATCCTTAGCATTAAATACTGTCAGTGTGTGTGTGTGTGTGTGTGTGTGTGTGCGTTTGTGTATGTATGAATAATGTAGACTCTAGATTCTATTATTTTAAAACTAATAATTGAATATTCAGGCTTTTAATTATTAATTGATGTGTTTATAGTTGCATTGAAATAAAAAATTATATTTCAGGGAAAAAATTAGGTAAATTCTTTTAAAGAAAAAGAAATAGATAAAATGCGGGTGTTGTCTAGCTCTCACACACACACACGCACATACACACACGCACAAATACACACACACACACACACACACAAGCACACACATCTGACCAAACTTTAAACAAAATTTATTAGTCAGCGATTACGTTCATTTACGCCCAGCTGCAGTCTGCCAGTAAAATACACTAACCTGTGGGCGAATCACTGAAAAGTATAAAATTAAACCGATTAGTGCAGTTTCTCAGGTAGCAGATCTGAGGGTCATGCTCATTCACACCGGTGATTTCAACGACTTCCTGTCGTGGGGAATAGCAGGGAGGAGAACCACTGTCGTGCGCCCAGATGATAAAGGATAACGTCCCTTGTTCTAAAACGTCTCTGTCGAATTCTTGTTTTGTCCTGAGCTCTCCGCTAGGGCTTACTGACAGGTAACTTTCCACACCTGAAATACAATGCATACCTTGAAGTGACCAGCAAAAAAAATATAAATTCAGTTTTATATTATCAATTGCTGGACTACTCACTATTAAATCCACCGGAAATAGTTTAATACAATCCATTCCCAAAATGTACTTAAATGCTACACACCAGATATAGGCCAATACAAGCCATTCCTATAATATATAATGTACTTAAATATAATCAACACATAAAATACAGTTTATTACAAACCATTCCTATAATGTACTTAAATATAATCAACATATAAAATACAGTTTATTACAAACCATTTCCAAACTATACTTAAATAGAACATCCATACCTGAAATACAGTTTAATATAAACAATTCCCAAAATTTAATTAACTGTGATTCACACTTGAAATACAGTTTAATACAATCCATTTCCGAAATGAACTCAACTGTGATCTAGTCTAGAATACATTTTAATACAAGATATCCAAAAAATATAAATAAATGTGATCTAATCTAAAATACAGTTTAATCTGAACCATTCCCAAATATATTTGATTGTGATCCTATTTAAAATACAGTTTAATACAAGCCATCCTCAAAATGTAATTAATATGATCCAGACCTAAGTACAGTTTAATTGTTGGCATACACTTACTCTGATCCACCAGGTGACGTAGATTAACCCAAACGTTTCCAAAAGTAATTATTTGTGAGCACAGTACAATTTAAAGCAAACATATTGTACTTTTATAAATACAGTCTACTGTGAGTTACAGTAGTTAATCTATGTGCTATATTCCAGACCTGCGCTGTCAGTAGAGGCTACCATTCTACCTCACCCCAGACCTGCGTTGTCAGTAAAGGCTACCATTCTACCTCATCCCAGAACTGCGTTGTCAGTAAAGGCTACCATTCTACCTCACCCCAGACCTGCGTTGTCAGTAAAGGCTACCATTCTACCTCATCCCAGAACTGCGCTGTCAGTAAAGGCTACCATTCTTACTCATCGCAGACCTGTGCTGTCAGTAGGGGCTACCATTCTACCTCTTCCCAGACTGACTGTAAATTTCCTAGAAGTATACTCCCTAGCAAAGATAACATACTGCAAGAAGCATCCTATCCTGAGATACTATCCTGCAAGTTATATGCGAATACTGTAAACTTATTGGCTCTCACGACCTTGTGCCCACTTAATGGAGTGGACTCTGGTGTGCTACAGCTTTTGCTGATAATATCATTTACATGGACTTTGTATGTCTTCTGTACTAACTGTAGCATTGTTTTCTTTGTGCGGTTTTATATATATATTAGCACAGAGTGGTTGCAATCTACCTTTTTGTTACATGGACTTTGTATGTCTTCTGTACTAACTGTAACATTGTTTTCTTTGTGCGGTTTTATATATATATTAGCACAGAGTGGTTGCAATCTACCTTTTTGTTACATGGACTTTGTATGTCTTCTGTACTAACTGTAACATTGTTTTCTTTGTGCGGTTTTATATATATATTAGCACAGAGTGGTTGCAATCTACCTTTTTGTTACATGGACTTTGTATGTCTTCTGTACTAACTGTAACATTGTTTTCTTTGTGCGGTTTTATATATATATTAGCACAGAGTGGTTGCAATCTACCTTTTTGTTACATGGACTTTGTATGTCTTCTGTACTAACTGTAACATTGTTTTCTTTGTGCGGTTTTATATATATATTAGCACAGAGTGGTTGCAATCTACCTTTTTGTTACATGGACTTTGTATGTCTTCTGTACTAACTGTAACATTGTTTTCTTTGTGCGGTTTTATATATATATTAGCACAGAGTGGTTGCAATCTACCTTTTTGTTACATGGACTTTGTATGTCTTCTGTACTAACTGTAACATTGTTTTCTTTGTGCGGTTTTATATATATATTAGCACAGAGTGGTTGCAATCTACCTTTTTGTTACATGTTAAATGCCACCAGTTCATTCATCATTCTTTCTTGTTTATTTTCTACACTGTCTACACTTGTCTAGACATGTCCTGGGGTAATGAGGGCAATCCGATTTGTGTGATTGTATAGTTGTCTAATCTGTGGATACAACATAAGTGGGTGTAGCACACGACACCAACATCTATATTTGCATTCACACACCTTCACATTGCAATATATGTATAATTGTACTTTGTTTGTATTGACAAGACGTGAATGCATTATTTTATAATTATCAGAAAATATTTTTTCAATTAATATGATTATTGTCCTAATGTGCGTATTTGATGCCAGTAAGTGGTCAAGTTTTCTTTAGAAGGCACATGTTCCTATTCCGTTTTTATTATATTGCAATAAGGGTCACGTTTACAGTACTTCCTCATATTAAAGAGTATCACAAAACACCTAGCCAAACCCTTCACAAAACACATAGCCAAACCCTTCACAAAGCACCTAGCCAAACCCTTCACAAAACACCTAGCCAAACCCTTCACAAAACACCTAGCCAAACCCTTCACAAAACACCTAGCCAAACCCTTCACAAAACACCTAGCCAAACCCTTCACAAAACACCTAGCCAAACCCTTCACAAAACACATAGCCAAACCCTTCACAAAACACATAGCCAAACCCTTCACAAAACACCTAGCCAAACCCTTCACAAAACACCTAGCCAAACCCTTCACACTGTATTAAAGGAGAGACTATCAAGTAAACAATCACTGCCCTCAGATTGCAATGCTGGTCATCTTAAGCTCACTTGAGTCATTGATGAACACGGTGACCTTGCCGTTGTCGCCCAAGTCTTTGTCAGTCACAGTAAAATTATAAATCGAGTGGCTTGGCTGTTTCTCTGGCGCTTGCAGCAGAAACGGCTGGCCCGCAGTGAAATCTGGACAATTGTCGTTCACGTCCGTCACTCTGATGTTTGCCTGCAGAAACACAAAGCAAAGGGAAATAAATGCTGGTGAAGAGAAGAAAACTACTGCATAAGACACAGACATGGCTCTCAGTAAAATAAATTAAATCTAGAGCAACATAGATAACTAAAGCACTTGCTCGATACTATTAAGAGGTCTGTGAGAACGATTTTTTTCTAGTAAGAAGCAGGCAGATATAACTGAAAAAGTTGGTTTGAATCCGTTAATAGTGTAAGTTGGTAATCAGAAGGGGCAATGAGGTTTGACCGAGTGTCCTAATCCCCAAGTTATCACGACCTTTCTGGGAAGAGCTAGATAGAGTAATTAGTCGTAGTAATAAATATTAAGCATTAATCATGCTCGTCACATTACGATTTCTTTATAAAGGAACTTTGTGGCCACCGTGTCTATTTATAGCAAATAACTAACGGTGAAATAATGAATGCTGTACGGAATGAATTTAGTGACAAACTATGTGCTCAAATTAATTACGTAGGTGGCAAATTTTACTATATACAAAGTCATTATGATATAACAAATTGTGTACGATCAATTAATTATGTGGTAGCAAATTTTACTATATACAAAGTCATTATGATATAACAAATTGTGTACGATCAATTAATTATGTGGTAGCAAATTTTACTATATACAAGTCATTATGATATGACAAATTGTGTACCATCAATTAATTATGTGGTAGCAAATTTTACTATATACTAGTCATTATGATATGACAAATTGTGTACCATCAATTAATTATGTGGTAGCAAATTTTACTATATACAAGTCATTATGATAATATGACAAATTGTGTACGATCAATTAATTATGTGGTAGCAAATTTTACTATATACAAAGTCATTATGATATAACAAATTGTGTACGATCAATATAACTTATACTATACGTTTCAGATAACAAGTGAGTTTAAGGGTTTAAAAATATTTTCTATAATGGATATAGCAAATGGTTTACTATTTGGAAAAGAAATAATGTACGATGTAATGACAAATTATTTATGAACATCAGAAATATGTGAAAACACGTATTGTCTTATAAACTCCGCTACATGTTTTGTATTTACCAAACAAAAATATGTATATTGTGCATGCATTGTACAATAAATCCAACATGTTTTGTACAACATACTCAAACCAATGATTGTGAGTAATGTGTGCGCAATCTTTCATGAAAGCGCGTGCTCACCGTTACAGTATCTCTGTAGTAACCGTCAGTAACATCTAGAGTAAGATTATATTGGTCCCTTGTTTCTCTGTCGAGCTGACCAGCCACGGTTAAATTCCCTGTAAAAAAAAAAAAATAACATCTTGAAAGTGAATTCAGCTATCGTAGACGCGAACGGCCTTCGTGTTCATCTCTGTCTTTTACATGCTGCCAGACAGGTTATGGCTTTAGTATGCTGCCGAAGTTGTATACTTCTGTATGCTACTGAAAGTATGCACTTCTGTGTTCTGTTAGAGTTATGTATTTTTATATGCTATTAAAATTATGTACTTCTGCGCTCTGCTACAGTGACATACTTCTTTTGCTACCGAATTTATGTACTTCTGCTCTGTTATAGTTATATACTTCTATATGCTAATGAAACTATGCGCTCGTGTATTCTGTCATAGCTTTGTACAGTATGATAATGAAAACTCGTTCTTCAGTATTTGTTAATGTACATGTATTTGCTGAATTTGTGTAAACTAAGTACTGTGTATAAGTACTTCTGTTTCTCTTAAAGTTATGTATTTCTGTGTGGTATAGAAGTGATGTACTTAGGGTTACTTTTCAAGCTATGTACTTCTGTGTGCTGTTAAAGTTATGTAATTTTGCTTTCTGATAAAGTTATATACTCCTGCTACCTTTTGAAGTTATAATGTACTTCTGCTAGTTGCAGTAGTATTGTCCGTCTGTAATCTGTTAAAGTTATGCGCTTCTGTGTGTTAAATGCTAGTAAAGTTATACACTTCTAATTGATATATGCTGTTAAGGTTATGCACTTTTGTATGTTATATGCTATTATAATTATGCACTTCTATATTTTAAAAGCTGTTAAAGTTATGTACTTCTGTATGCTATTAAAGTTATGTACTTCTGTGTGCTATTAAAGTTATGTACTTCTGTGTGCTATTAAAGTTATGTACTTCTGTATGTTGTTAAAGTTATGCACTTCTATATGGTGTTGATTGATATAGTTCTAATTTTTCTTATAAATATATATTTTTGTATCCTGTCAAGTTATGTTATATAAGTTTGCTGTTAAAATTACGTGGACTATTTCTGTTTGCTTCTAAAGTTGTGTACTGTTTTCTGTCCAAGATATATTAATGCCCTTTAAAAATGGATTTAATTTTATGCACTTTCGTTTGCTTTTATTTATATACGTAATTACATTTTAAAATGTTGTTAATAGTGTGAACTTCTTTTTGCTGTTAAAATATATATATATTCTCTCTTTGCATTTTTAAATAATGTTAATAATATATACTGCTCTATGTTATTGATGACGATTGACACTGTACACAAGACTGTCACGTTCTGTGTTGGTCACAATTAATTACGTTCTCTTTCTCTCTCTCTCTCTCTCTCTCTCTCTCTCTCTCTCTCTCTCTCTCTCTCTCTCTCTCTCTCTCTCTCTCAATATGATAAATCATAGTTAACATGGAGACGAGGCACAAAAATGTTGTGGGAGGAAAGTGACCGGACTGTTGTGGGTGTTCAGCTGTGTAAAACATAATTCAGTTAATCTGTTATTATAGTTTTAAGATGTGCTCTTGTGAAAGAAGTTATTAAACTGCCTTTTGGACCCACATCTCAAGCACATTTACCTTAATAAATCTCAGTCAGACTCTTACGTCATTTTCTTCTCGCATATGTACCTGTCTTTACTGTCATAACCAATCTTTATTGTCATGACCAGTCTTTACTGTCATAACCAGTCTTTACTGTTATAACTAGTCTTTATTGTCATAACCAGTCTTTATTGTCATAAGCAGTCTTTACTGTCATAGCCAGTCTTTACTGTCATAACCAGTCTTTATTGTCATAACCAGTCTTTACTGTCATAACCAGTCTTTATTTTCATAACCAGACTTTATTTTCATGACCAGTCTTTACTGTCATAACCAGTCTTTATTGTCATGACTAGTCTTTATTGTTATAACTAGAATTTATTGTCATGACCAGTCTTTACTGTCATAACCAGTCTTACCAGTCTTTATTTTTTTTTTTTTGTCATGACCATCTGTTATTTGTTCAATTGTTTTTGTCAATGTCATTGCATATTTACCTGCAAGTAATTTGTACTTTTGCTAATAAATGTTTAATTACTATTATATTTTATCTTTTTTTTCAGTGATGTAAAGCGCTCAGAGATTTTATCATAATGTTGATTAAGCCTTTATGTGTCGTCACCACCATTATCATCATTGTTTATTGCTGGTATTATTGCTGATAATGTTATTATTGTTGACAATGTTATTATTGTTGACAACGTTATTATTGCTGTTGATATTCTTGCTCTTATCAATGCTTTTTCCTTGTTATTAATGTTGTTATTACCGTTCTCATCTCTATCATTATTGTCATCAATATTATCATCATCGCCAACATTATCTTCATAATTTTATTATTATTGTTGTTGTTGCTTTTGTTAGTAGTAGCGGTAGAGTAGGTTTTTGTTAGTAGTAGCTGTAGAGTAGGTTTTTGTTAGTAGTAGCGGTAGAGTAGGTTTTTGTTAGCAAGAGCGGTAGAGTAGGTTTTTGTTAGCAAGAGCGGTAGAGTAGGTTTTTGTTAGTAGTAGCTGTAGAGTAGGTTTTTGTTAGTAGTAGCTGTAGAGTAGGTTTTTGTTAGTAGCAGCGGTAGGGTAGGTTTTTGTTAGTAGTAGCGGTAGAGTAGGTTTTTGTTAGCAAGAGCGGTAGAGTAGGTTTTTGTTAGTAAGAGCGGTAGAGTAGGTTTTTGTTAGTAGTAGCGGTAGTGTAGTTGTAATAGGAGTGAGAAGAGTGTATTTTGCATATATGACAGGAATATATTCACCTGTAAACGGATCCAGGTTGAACCGTCCGTCGCTGCCACTGATAATTCTATAGTACAGATGGCCTTTGGGGTCGTTGTCACCATCCGTGGCGTTCACTGTGCCAATGACGTAGCCGGAAGCAAGGTTTTCTGTCACAATCCACTCGTAATTTCGCTGGGTAAAGGAGGGAGGGTGGTCATTCACGTTGTTGACCATGACAGTTACAGACGTTGTACCGCTCAGACCGCTTCCGTGGTTGTCAGTGGCAACCAGCTGATCGAAGGGGAAATAAGATATTTTGGAGTTATTCCACTATATAAATTTATTTCTCTCTACTATTAGCATTTCTCTCTACACTTATCGTTTCTCTCTACAATTATCGAATAAGAGTGTCAGTTAGTTAGATTTGCTACTGAGCGGATAGGTTGAGAAAGAGATAATTATGACAACGATGGTGGCAAAGATAGCAGATACAGTCTTACTATCAGTGTGTAGAAAGATAGCAGATACAGTCTTACTATCAGTGGATAGAAAGATAGCAGATACAGTCTTACTATCAGTGAGTAGAAAGATAGCAGATACAGTCTTACTATCAGTGTGTAGAAAGAAGAGATCTCTCTGTCCAGGCTTTCGTTGGCAGTACTGAACTTAACGTAAAGTGTCCCATTTTTCGGGTCCACCCGGAAAGGCAGCGACATTGTACGGTTCGGATTCAGACTGTAGACGACACCGCTTGAGCCAAAATCACCTTCATCGGCGTCCGTCACACTCAAGAGAGGAAACTGTAAAACATGATTTTAGTCATTCTTCAAAACTTTTCAAATATGGAATCCACAAAGACTGGTATTCACGTTCGTTCATCACAAAACTTTTTCCCTCCCCATTCGACAGACTCATGTACAAGGATGCATTCATTTATTTTTAATTTTTATGTTTAGGTGTCCTTTCATACGTCTTGTTCAGTTACCTTCATTATGTCTGAATAGTACAGCGAAAAGTCTACGCCTGACATAACCCTATTATTTAATTTATTATGCTATAAAATATAACAACATGGCAATACGTTTTCATGAAGTCTGTATAATTCACTGGTGAGTGTATGGGTGGTGTTGGTGGTGGTGGTGGTGTTTATTCCTCACCACTAATTGCGCAACAGAAGTCAGTTTTCACTCAATGCTAATAACTGTCGTAGGAGTAAAGCAAATTGCATCATTTCTGTCAGCGGTAAATTAAAAAATATATATATATTAATTGTTGCAGCTTTTGATGAAACTATTTTAAAGCTTATTCTCACAGCGATAATGCTGTGAGAATAAGCGCCAGGAAAAAAATTGAGCTGTGGTTTTCAGCGTCTTTCTCAGTATCAATTAAAGCACACAAACATTTCATGCTCTTTCTTCAATTCATCCTCACACGCACACAAACAAACAAAATACACACTCAGACAAAATGTCAAATATCTTGCTGTCTAAAATCGTTAAATCTGCATGCTCTACCAAGTTTTAGAACATTAAATATCTGTTTGCTATTTAAAACTGTCGCGCTTAACCAGTGTCAGTTTCGTGTTGTTGGGTGCTCCTTCACTGACGTCGGCGCGGTAGGCGCTGGTGAAGTGGGGTGGGTTGTCGTTAACATCCTGTAAAACCAGACTGACAGTGCAGGTGCCCTGCACAATATAAACAAAGACTTGAATTAAACATCGTTTGAATAAGGGATGGCTGGACAGTATAAAACAGAGAGAAAGCGTGAGATGAGGGATAGGGAGAGATGAGAGAGAAGAGAGAACATTGGGAGAGAGAACCACACACAAAGTCCGAGGGAGAGAGAAAGAGAGATAACACAGAGACTCACACATCAGAATATGAAATACAGACAGAGATCAATGTCAGAGAGAGAGAGAGAGCATATATAAAGAGAAAGACAGAGAGAACAGAGAATCACTCACGCAGTCACAGAGAGTGAGTGAGAGACCACACATTCAAAAAGAGATACACAAGTAGAGGTCACGGAGAGAGAAACTGCACACACACGTACACACTTAGAGAGAGAGAAAAAAAAACACTAAATGTGAGAATCAAACTGTGAAGTAATTGATAAAGGAAGAACGAGTGAAGTTAGTGAAGAAGAGGAACTGACTGTTTAACTAAAATAGAATGTATAACTATGCTATAGGTGCGTGTGAGTTGTGTGTGTGTTTGTTTTCGTGCGTGCTTGTTTTCATACTGTATTATTTACGAATGAAGTACTTTTTCTGTCGGATATCTAAATATAACGCAATCAACAAAAGAAAACGCGTTCAAGAAAGAGACCAAGGAACTGACCGGAAGTACGTAATATTAAATACCGTTCGTTGCGGTGCTCCACCATCAGTAGCAGTAACTTCCAGAACAATGGTGGGCGACAGTTCTCTGTCCAGCACGCCAGTTATTCGTAGGATTCCCTGTAAAAAGTGGCCACCAGTTCAAAAACATTCTAACCACGATACATATACTTAACAAAAGAAACAATTCTTGGAATCGGGGACAAGAATAAACTAATAATAGTTTAACTCAATACTTGAAAATCAATCAACTTTGTCAAAAGGTAAATTTAAAACGTTATGAAAACTGTACGTAATACAGTTCTAGTGAGCGATTGTCTGAAAATTATGAGTGTTGTGAACTAGTGAGTGATTGTCTTAAAGTTATGAGAGTTGTGAACTAGTGAGTGATTGTCTTAAAGTTATGAGAGCTGTGAACTAGTGAGTGATTGTCTGAAAATTATGAATGTTGTGAACTAGTGAGTGATTGTCTTAAAGTTATGAGAGCTGTGAACTGAGTGATTGTCTTAAAGTTATGAATTGATGTGAGTGATTGTTGTCACAGTCTGATAAAATTGTCCGACTTCGTGACCCACTTGCCTTGTTTACTTCAAATTCGAATATTTGAAACCCTTGGCCCTTTGTTCAAAGCTTCCTTTTTCTAGGCGCTTCTAGAACAGGTCAAGATGTTATGTAACTTTAGGACCATTGTCCAGTTCTCGAACCAACCACATGCTTTGCGAACAGTCACGTGATACGCAATATACCTTTCTATATATGTACCCACACGCTTCCGCTCCCTCACTTCGAGCACATTTTAGCTAATTCCATCAGCTTACTCGGGTCGTGAGAGGCAGCCGGCGCCATAGAGAATCAAGGTACCCTTCGACTTCTCTCAAAGGTATCATTTTATTTAATAGTATTTGCCTATGTATTGTTTAAGTATGTATTTGTGCTATGTATTATATGATTTCCATATACACTTGAGCATGGTTCAGAGAAATAGCTGAAAACCTATATGTTACGGAATATAAATTTATTGTAACCATTTTTCCATTTCTGTACTTTAATTTATATTGTTTTAATTCACTAAGAGCCAGAATGCTGCGCTCGATATGAATTCTTCATGTAATTCAATTATTGCGTGTAATTTTAATTGTAAATTGTGAAGCGCTCTGTCGGCTTGAATTACCCCTTGTATGAACATTAATTTAACGTTGTATCTATTTTATTGCTTCATACGTCATGACTGTTAAATGGAACACATGTGAGACGATTATATTTTTTCTAAAATCTAATTGTAAGCGACGCGAGGTCGAAACTCTTTGTTCAGCGCATTTAATTGAGCCATGCTTAGGTAGGACCTGTTAGGTTGAGAATTATATCCAAACACGTTGCATCCACAGGTCGGCTCATGGTTCATGGTTCACCATGCCTCACCTGCATTAGCTTATTGGTGTAAGCGTGTCGAAATCCACTCTGAGGGCCATGCTGCAAAAATTCCAGTTCCTAGCCACTAACAAAGGGACATCATTCCTTATGCACCACGTGTGTCGTTAAAGGGGGACTGAGGGAACGAATCAGCATGACTGAGTGTTGAGACCAAGGATACAAGAATAGAGCTAAGTGCAAGATCAAGTGTACAGATCTCAAAGGAACACTTTTCTGGCAATTTAGATTGACAAAAATCAGGCATAGGCGCGTAAAGACAGAGTGAAGACTATTCGCGTTGCATTCGATTTATTGTTAATTTGTTAAACTTTATTAAATCTTATTTTCTTTGTTAATACCTCTTAGTAGTTGATTTCTATGCACAATAGACCAATTAGATTAATTCTTAGATTTGAATGGGGGCGGATGAGCGGAAAGATTGATGACGAGTGCATATTAATTTAGAGGGATTTAACTGTTTTCAAATCTAGCTAAAAGTTCGCAGTTTATTAGTCTGTAAATTTGTCGTCTGAACTACAAGACGCACTTTTAATTAGTCAGATAATAAATTGAGCAACCAGTCTGCGTAGAATATGAGAGGAAGAATTAATTATATTTAAAGTCTTTTAATTATTCTAAGCAGGGTCTTTAAATAAATACTGGAAACGTAACAAGTGTGGGTCGTCGCGGGATTGATATGTATTAAATTGTAAATTGTAACATTTTTATACATAGGGCGCATCATAACCTAGAAACGAATGAACGAACAGAATTGCCAATTGTTCTTTTGATTTTTGTATCACTGATTTTCTTTGCTTTTGTTGTGACATGTGCATGTATTCTTTTGCAGAGTAGCGTGCATGTTAGTTAATGTTGATATATTTAAGCGTAGTTAAATATGTCATGTTAGCTATTGAATGATTTATTTAGTATTGTGTTACTGAGTACTTCATTGTGAGGAGTCGAAGGTTATACCGCCAGCTAGGAGAGTTATCGGTAGTAACAGACTTCGGACTATTATATTTAGGGTGCTAGATATAATGTGTAATGTTGTATGGTAGGAGCCGTGACATTACGGAAGTCTTGGAACAGCGGACACTGTGACAAGCAGGTGAAACGTGTAAAGAGTTAACGCGTAATTTATTTCGGAAGGTGTTCTGAGTAAATTAAATAATTTTTGTAAGGTTGTAGCCTAAAAGTTATTTTCGGGATAAGCGGAGTTATCGCCGACGGTTAAAACACACAATTCACGAGATACATTGTTATTGTAGCCAGCGCGCTAAGACAGTAAAATGGATCGCAAACAGGTTATCGAAGACCTGAAAGAAACCGGTATCATGATAGGATATCAGGGTGACGAACTGACTAGCTACATCAAAACTGAGCTAGAGAAAGCGGACAAAGAAAGGCAAGAGATAGAAAGAGAAGAACGTATTGCTAATCGCGAACTGAAGAAGTTAGAAGCTGAAAAACTAGCCGAAACTGAAGCTAAACGCATCGCAGCTGACGCAGAAGCTAAAAAGCAAGAAGCTGAAGTTAAAAAGTTAGAAGCTGAAAGATTAGCCGACATTGAAACAAAACGTATCGCAGCGGATACAGAAGCCAAACGCATCGCCGCAGACGCGGAAATAAAACGGTTAGAATGGGAAGTAAAGAAACTAGAAGTTACTAATCCGAACCGTGACCGCCGAAGCAGTGGTGATTCGCATTCTAGCGATGGAAATAATCACAGTAGAATTGAAAATATCATTCCAAAGATAAATATGGTCCCATTTGATGAGAACAAAGATCAAATAGACGCGTATTTAAAAACGTTTGAAAAGTTAGCCAGAGCAACGAACATTCCAGCGGAACATTGGGCGATAAATTTATCGGGGTTATTGCAGGGCAGTGCGAAAAACGAGTTCAATAAGCTTAGCGATTCTGAGTCAGATAATTACGACACAGTCAAGGCCGCATTATTGAAGCGCTACAAACTCACAGCAGATACATACCGCCGTAAATTTAAACAGGCCACGAAAGCCAGTTCAGAGACGCACGCACAGTACATACGCCGCGTCACGGACTTGTTCCAAAGATGGATAGATCTAGCTGAAACTCCACAGACGTACGCAGGTCTTAGGGATGAAATGGTAAAAGACCACATTCTCGGGTCATACAAATCAGATCTACTGATTCACTTAGCAATAAGGGAAAAATCTACGCTAGAGGAGATAGGCAACGCCGCCGATCGCTTTGATGACGCACATTCTCAATTCTCGAACGCACACGCGAACAACAAGTCTCGACCGAACGAACCGCAGACTCGAAAGGATAAGAAAAATGACGGGAAGGCACCTAATGAGCGTGATGATAAAACATCTAAACCCGACACTAAAAACAAGTCCGACAAACAGAAAGATAAAAAGAATCTTGCATGTTACACTTGTGGTGATAGTGGCCATTTTTCACGAACATGTCCTGAAAAGAAAACAGCTAAAGTTTACGCAGTAGAAAGTCATACACCTAAAACAGAAAAGTCGAATCGAACACCAGTACAGGCAAACGGTCACGATACAATCGCTTTGCTTGATACAGGGTGTGAGCTAGACGCTATTGTAAATGCATCATTAGTTAACCGTACCGACTACACAGGGGAGACAATCTCTGTCACCTTTGCAAACGGCGAACAAGACATTTTACCAGTAGCTGAAGTCTCGATTGTTTCAGACTTTGTAGAAGGAACAGTCAAAGCGGCAGTTATGGAAAACTCACCGCATGACGTGATCCTTGGTTGCAAGTATGTTTTGCCGTGCAAAAAACAAACTTCAACTGAACCACCACTGGTTAACGCTGTAACCAGAGCAGCGAGTAGTAAAGACAAATCTGTAACTGCACCGATGTCTGCCGCACCAGCCGTAGATAAAGCAACAGTTAGCGAGATTAAAATATTACAAGCTGAGGACGAAACACTAGACAAGTTACGCAGACAAGCTGTACTTGTTAGTGACGTCAACACTGACGATTCGAATAAGAAAGCGTGCATTATTCTGAAAAAGGGTTTATTGTACCGCTATTCGAAAGTGGGAGACGAATTTCGGAAACAATTAGTCGTTCCACAAACCAAACGAAATGACGTATTACGATTAGGTCATGAGAGTCTTTTTGGTGCACACATGGGTGTACAAAAAACAACTAGTCGTATTACAAGTGAGTTTTATTGGCCGGACATCACTGCCGATATCCGTAGATTCGTGTTAAGTTGCGACACATGCCAGAGAACACAGTCTAAAAATTCAATCAGACCCGCACCGTTAGGAGAGCCTGAACTGATCAGTGAACCCTACAAGCGCGTAGCATTGGATTTGATTGGGCCTATAATACCCACATCAACGAGAGGTAATCGATACGTGCTGACCACTATTGATTACGCAACAAGATTCGCCGACGCAGTACCATTGAAAAATATTGATACTGAAACTGTCGCCGAAGCCCTTTTCGGTCTTTGGAGTCGTGTTGGAATTCCTACTGAAATTTTGACGGATCAGGGGAGTCAATTCATAGGCAACGTAATGAAGGAAGTAAATCGTTTACTTTCCATCAAACATCTTACTTGCACACCATACCACCCCCAGGCAAATGGTCTGATTGAAAAATACAATGGGACATTAAAAACAGCACTTAAAAAGCTCGCCACAGATAAACCGAAAGACTGGGACAGATACATCCCTGCCCTACTATTTGCATATAGGGAGGTGCCACAATCTTCCACCGGGTTTTCACCATTTGAGCTACTTTACGGACGTACTGTACGCGGACCGATGATGATTTTGAAGGCACTTTGGACTGATGAAAAGACAGATGACGAAGTTAAGACAACTTATACATACGTCACTGACTTAAGAAACCGTCTTGAAACTATAGGCAAGATAGCACGGGAAAACTTGACGATAGCTCAGTCTAGACAGGCAGAATATTACAATAAGCACACCAAACCTAGAGAATTTGAAGTTAATGACAAAGTGTTACTGTTGCTTCCTGAAGCACATAACAAACTTCAGATGAAATGGAAGGGGCCCTTTGTAGTTACCGCCAAGCTAGGGGGACTGAACTATAAGGTGCAGACAGGAAAGAGAGAGAAAATCTTTCATGTTAACCTACTCAAAAAGTACATAAGCCGTGAGGATCAAACCACTCAAGCTGATTTTGTCGTAGCGACGATAGTTACAGAAGACGAGGGGGATACTGATTGCGTCACTGGTACTTTACCAAACTGTCCTCTACAGACGGACGAAACTGTCAAAGACGTTAGGGTAAATGAAGCCTTGACAGAAAGACAGAAAAAAGAAGTGAATGAATTGCTTAATGAGTTCTCATCTACTCTGACAGACAAACCAGGGTTGACAGACTTAATAGAATTTTCACTGAAGCTGACTGACAACAAACCGATACGTTTGAAGCCGTATCCGTTGCCACACGCTAAGATAGATGACGTTCGACGTGAGATTAAGACTATGCTAGATCTAGGGGTCATAGAGAAGACTGACAGTGCCTACGGATCACCCATCGTGTTGATTAAAAAACGTGATAACTCGTTCCGTTTTTGCGTAGACTACCGCAAACTCAATCAAGTGACAGAGTTTTGTGCCGAACCTCTTCCTGATCCGGATCTCATCTTCACTAAGCTAGCTAACGCTCATTACTATACCAAAATAGATTTGTCACGCGGTTTTTGGCAAATCAAGGTCAAGGACACTGATCGACACATACTAGCTTTCACTACACCAGTAGGAAACTACACATGGAAAGTTATGCCTTTCGGAGTTTCAAACGCTCCAAGCATTTTTTCTAAAATGATGCGGTCATTGTTAGAACCACTGTACGGACGTGGAGTTGAGAACTTCATGGATGATTTAATTCTAGGCACCCAGACATGGGAGGAGCACTTAACACTCTTACGAGATGTGCTAGCCAGATTAAAACAAGCCAACCTCACTGCCCGCCCTACGAAGTGTGAAATAGCACAATTCTCCTTAGACTTCTTGGGACACAAGTTGAGTCATGGAACTATGTCGCCAAGTGAAGCTAAGATAGCACAACTTAAGGACACTTCACAACCGCTAACAAAAACACAAGTTAGAAGTTTTCTTGGTCTTGCTAACTACTACAGAAAATTCGTACCAGATTTTAGTGCCATTGCATGTCCTCTGACTGACTTGACACGTAAGAATATGCCTACAAAAGTGGTGTGGACTGATGCATGCCAAAACGCTTTTGACACACTGAAATCTAGACTGACTTCAGATTTAGTTGTTAAACTGCCAGATCTGACAAAACCATTCTTGTTAAGGACTGATGCTAGCAACACAGGATTAGGAGCAGTGTTATTACAAGAACACAATGACACCAAACACCCAGTTGCATATGCAAGCCGTAAACTCACAACTACTGAACAGAAATATTCCACCAGTGAAAAGGAATGTCTTGCAATAGTTTGGGCCATAAAAAAGTTCGAAAACTATTTGTACGGAAAAACCTTTGTCATTGAGTGCGATCACCAGCCGTTGGCCTTTCTCGGACAGGCGCAATTTACGAACAGCCGTTTAATGCGTTGGTCTTTGTTTCTGACACAGTATGACGCAAATATTCATTACATCAAAGGGTCTTTGAATGTTGGCGCAGATTACATGAGTCGTGCTTGATGCCATCAAGTGCCGGTACTGATAGAATGTTGTTTAATCAATTAACTGAACCCTACGGATTCCTTCCTGTAAATATGAAATATAGTTGCACACTTTATTTCTAGGAATGTCGAAATTTTTTTTTGTGTAAATTTTTCTTCATTGTGGACTTCTACATTTTATCATACATAATTTGTAGGAGGCATTTTATCTTTGGCAAGATAAACGCCTCAAAAGCAAGGGGGTGTCACAGTCTGATAAAATTGTCCGACTTCGTGACCCACTTGCCTTGTTTACTTCAAATTCGAATATTTGAAACCCTTGGCCCTTTGTTCAAAGCTTCCTTTTTCTAGGCGCTTCTAGAACAGGTCAAGATGTTATGTAACTTTAGGACCATTGTCCAGTTCTCGAACCAACCACATGCTTTGCGAACAGTCACGTGATACGCAATATACCTTTCTATATATGTACCCACACGCTTCCGCTCCCTCACTTCGAGCACATTTTAGCTAATTCCATCAGCTTACTCGGGTCGTGAGAGGCAGCCGGCGCCATAGAGAATCAAGGTACCCTTCGACTTCTCTCAAAGGTATCATTTTATTTAATAGTATTTGCCTATGTATTGTTTAAGTATGTATTTGTGCTATGTATTATATGATTTCCATATACACTTGAGCATGGTTCAGAGAAATAGCTGAAAACCTATATGTTACGGAATATAAATTTATTGTAACCATTTTTCCATTTCTGTACTTTAATTTATATTGTTTTAATTCACTAAGAGCCAGAATGCTGCGCTCGATATGAATTCTTCATGTAATTCAATTATTGCGTGTAATTTTAATTGTAAATTGTGAAGCGCTCTGTCGGCTTGAATTACCCCTTGTATGAACATTAATTTAACGTTGTATCTATTTTATTGCTTCATACGTCATGACTGTTAAATGGAACACATGTGAGACGATTATATTTTTTCTAAAATCTAATTGTAAGCGACGCGAGGTCGAAACTCTTTGTTCAGCGCATTTAATTGAGCCATGCTTAGGTAGGACCTGTTAGGTTGAGAATTATATCCAAACACGTTGCATCCACAGGTCGGCTCATGGTTCATGGTTCACCATGCCTCACCTGCATTAGCTTATTGGTGTAAGCGTGTCGAAATCCACTCTGAGGGCCATGCTGCAAAAATTCCAGTTCCTAGCCACTAACAAAGGGACATCATTCCTTATGCACCACGTGTGTCGTTAAAGGGGGACTGAGGGAACGAATCAGCATGACTGAGTGTTGAGACCAAGGATACAAGAATAGAGCTAAGTGCAAGATCAAGTGTACAGATCTCAAAGGAACACTTTTCTGGCAATTTAGATTGACAAAAATCAGGCATAGGCGCGTAAAGACAGAGTGAAGACTATTCGCGTTGCATTCGATTTATTGTTAATTTGTTAAACTTTATTAAATCTTATTTTCTTTGTTAATACCTCTTAGTAGTTGATTTCTATGCACAATAGACCAATTAGATTAATTCTTAGATTTGAATGGGGGCGGATGAGCGGAAAGATTGATGACGAGTGCATATTAATTTAGAGGGATTTAACTGTTTTCAAATCTAGCTAAAAGTTCGCAGTTTATTAGTCTGTAAATTTGTCGTCTGAACTACAAGACGCACTTTTAATTAGTCAGATAATAAATTGAGCAACCAGTCTGCGTAGAATATGAGAGGAAGAATTAATTATATTTAAAGTCTTTTAATTATTCTAAGCAGGGTCTTTAAATAAATACTGGAAACGTAACAATTGTTTTAAAATTATGAGACTGTGAACTAGTGAGTGATTGTCTGTAAGCTATGAAAGCTGTATATAACAAAGACCTAGTGAATGATTGCCTGAACTAATATCAGTCAGAACTGTTTGTCACATTTTGTTTTTGTATTGTGTCCTTAATTTGTTTAAGCCATGTCCACTGATAGCCTTTAATTATGACAAAAGGAGTGCCAATACTCCTGAAGGACTAATTCTTAAGAACAAGGTAGCTCGTGCACGACTACCTGATAACTCATACTTAACCCAGGTTGTATTAACACTACTACCTGATAACTCATACTTAACCCAGGTTGTATTAACACTACTACCTGATAACTCATACTTAACCCAGGTTGTACTAACACTACTAACTACTACCTGATAATTCATACTTAACCCAGGTTGTACTAACACTACTAACTACTACCTGATAATTCATACTTAACCCAGGTTGTACTAACACTACTAACTACTACCTGATAATTCATACTTAACCCAGGTTGTACTAACACTACTAACTACTACCTGATAATTCATACTTAACCCAGGTTGTACTAACACTACTAACTACTACCTGATAATTCATACTTAACCCAGGTTGTACTAACACTACTAACTACTACCTGATATTTCATACTTAACCCAGGTTGTACTAACACTACTAACTACTACCTGATAATTAATTCATACTTAACCCAGGTTGTACCAACACTACCACCTTATAACTCATACTTAACCCTGGTTCGTACTAACACATAACACTACTTAATCAAAAGACTGAGATTGGAATCAAAGGCTAATTTCAGAGACTTGACTGAAAATATTATCTAGAAAAATGATTTTCATTTCACTAACGGACAAGAGCATAACATAACACTTATTAACCGAAATAAAGAATATACATAGGAATGGACAATTGTAAGTCTACATCCAATGCAATCTCGTAAATACTCGATTAACCTGTGAGCAATTGTGCACCGACCTTTGAGTTCTCTGTTGAGATGTTGAGGCCATTGACATTTGCTGTTGAAATGTGGTAAGTGAGCAGAGAGTTGAGTCCAGTGTCTGCGTCAGTGGCGATCAGTGAAAAATTTGCTCCCACACTATCATTTCCTGTGAACAGGTGGCACACACATACACATACGCATTATGCACGAAGCAATATCGTAAACAAGGGCGTGGCGAGTGAGGCACATGCCTCGGGTGCACAAATCTGAAGGGGCGCAGAAAAGGGAAAAGGATCGATTTCCCGACGATGTTTATTCGGCGGGAGGGCGCAATTTTATATTCTTGCCTGGGCGCAAAAATAGCTCATTACTACTCTGGCACGCAGCATTAGAGGGGGGTGAGATGATGGCGACGCATTAGTTTTGTCAACATATTGGTGAAACATAAGTTCTGAGGTACGGAGACAGTTAAATAAATGACGAGTTTCGTAATACATAATTAAATTTACATTCGTTCTTCGTTCAACAAAAATGTTATATAAACAATAACATAAAAGCATTCTCTTTCGCTCATTAAAAACAATACATTCACTCATTAACATACACTTTTATATACATAGCTAAATTATACTTTTTGTCTGAGTACTTTCATGTATTGTTGCTCGAGTTTATATCAGTATGTTAATGTGAAATATACATGCTACAACCCAAACAGACTTCTTGTTTATATCAGTATGTTAATGTGAAATATACATGCTACAACCCAAACAGACTCCTTGTTTATATCAGTATGTTAATGTGAAATATACATGCTACAACCCAAACAGACTTCTTGTTTATATCAGTATGTTAATGTGAAATATACATGCTACAACCCAAACAGACTTCTTGTTTATATCAGTATGTTAATGTGAAATATACATGCTACAACCAAACAGGCCTCTTGTTTATATCAGTATGCTAATGTGAAATATACAACTACAGCCCAAACAGGCCTCTTGCAAGCTTTGTAATACATGTACTCTTGTGTTAAAAAATATACAGACAAAATGTAGAAATAAGTAAGTTTATATGTGTGTATGTATTTTTGCACTTTGCATATTGGTATGCGTGTATATAGCAAATAGTTTTGTTTTACATTTTATAAAATGTATGTGTAGATTGATGATGTTACAACATTTATGTTTAAAGCAGAAAAAAATCTTCTCTTACCCTCTTTAACAGAGAATATGTAAGTTGAATTTTCAAAGACTGGACTTTGGGTATTGGAATCCTCTACGACAATGTTCACCTGCGCGGATCCCTAAACGCCGGCAGAAATTTTTAGAGCAATTTTTTCAAAGCAAGAAAGTTTAGTGCTACAACAGTTCCTAAAGACAACTCTACTTATCTTGCAAAGTAACCACTAGAAAACATTAATGCAACGCACTATAGTAATGATACTTTATAATGTAAATCAACATTCATCATTCTAAATTATATACATTCATTTAATAAGTATAATCATATTGATTCAGGCTGTCGACATTTATTTTACAAATATAAAGTAAACGATGAAAACTATTATTAAAGCAGTCAAAGAATCACAGCTATACGAGACATCATCTTTGCAGACGTTTTCTTTTAAAATTAAATTTTAAAAAAATTATATCAGCACCACCACAAATGAATGCACATCAAAGCAATCAATATGCAAATGTATACAATTATAAAGCATCTAGTACAGCATTTCTCAACCTTTTCTGCTAAAGGAGCCCTTGAAATAATTTTCAGGTCTCAGGGAACCCCTGCATAAAATTACTATATCTACGATGCTTATTCTTTCAATCACGATCTCGCGGAGAACCCCAAACGAACTCTCGCAGAAACCCTACTGAGAAAAACGCTGATTTATTGCATCAGTGTACAAGTGTTCCACAATTATAACAGAAGTTAGTGGCGTTAGCAACGGATGAAAATGCCCATTTGCTGTTGTAATTCAATTTTTTTTTTTTTAAAGGAAACAGGTACTTTAAAGTAATTCTAAAATCATTAACGTCATGTAAAGCAATAAATCTTTCTCGTTAATCTTGCGCGACTTAAGAAAATCTGTATCGTTAACACTCGGTGATTTCAAGTGTATTCCGCTGACATTGTGTAACTTGGAGTACATCTTGAAGTAAATCTAACTTGAAGTAAATTGTGTAACTTGAAGTATATATTGAAGTAAATCTAACTTGAAGTAAATTGTGTAACTTGAAGTATATATTGAAGTAAATCTAACCTTAAGTAAATTGTGTAACTTGAAGTACATATTGAAGTAAATCTAACCTTAAGTAAATTGTGTAACTTGAAGTATATCTTGAAGTAAATCTATCTTTCTATTGCATGCCACATCCACATAAACATTGCATGACTTGAACAAAATCTATTTCGTTAAGCTATGAGAAGTCTACTCCGCTAACAATGTGCGACATGAAGTAAGTCTTCCTAACTAATTCAGGAAAGAGGTCAGTCATAAATTCACAAACCATGACGCGCACCAAGCACTGTGAGAACGTGGAGGTCACGGTGACTGTTTACAATCATGGCCGATAACCCGCGTGTCAAACGCTGAGGTCTTCTTGCCTGAAATATCACATGGTGTGTACCTCTAGAATGACATATCTATCGCTCCTGTCACACTAATGTGTGTCACACTACTGCTGAAAGTTACAAAGGTAAATGATAAAATGGCGGGGCAAAAAAAACAACAAATGTCTTTAAAAAGGATGACGCGCGTGAAATTGTCTTACATTTCGTCCTCTGAGATCATCCGCTACCACAGTGAAATTGTAAAAGCCCTTTTTCTCTCGATCAAGTGGTATCAGTAAAATCAGCTCTCGGCTAACATTGTCCACCTTAAAAGGAACTTCTCCTGTTGAGAAATATAGTTATACGTTCACAAGACTGATACATAAATAGATTGGTACAAATATAGATGAGTAGGTAGGTAGAAAGACAGAGAAGAAGAGAGGTAGAAAGTTAGATAAGCAGGTAGGTAGAAAGATAGATAAGGAGAGAGGTAGAAAGATAGATAAGCAGGTAGATAGAAAGTTAGATAAGTAGGTAGGTAGAAAGGTAGATAAGGAGAGAGGTAGAAAGATAGATAAGCAGGTAGGTAGAAAGATAGATAAGAAAGTAGGTAGAAAGATAAGGTATTTGCATTGTTTCTCGAGTTCGTTACTTACCATTATCCGATAGGATCTTGAAAACAATCATGTTCCTGTCACTGACATCCTTGTCGGTCACATTTAGTACAGTCAGTACTGAGTAGACAGAGGCAGACTGGAAATGTAAAATAATATTGCATTATACAACGTGTGAATGAATAAAGTCTGAGATCCTGTGATATAATCAGCAGGTTCGGATGTCTATACAACTTGTAAATTAATAGAGTTTGAATATAGCGACCTTCATGTCTATCAGTAACTGTCCACCTTCATGTTTGTCAATCTAGTTCTTGCTAAAGTCTGCCACATCCACTTTCATGCTAATTAATGCCATTAATTAAAATTTGAGATCTTAGGACATAAACAGCAGGTTCGACCTATCTGTATTCGGTGAACTTGGTTCGAAATGACAGCATCTCAAAACACTGACCATCCGATTCAGGGAGGTAATCTTAGATTATTTTTAACCACATAAGTGCTTGCGATAGTGCGTGTGTGCACGTGCGTGCGTGATTGTGTGTGTGTGTGTGTGTATGTGTGTGTGTGAGAGAGAGAGAGAGAGAGAGGGAGGGAGTGACGCATGACAGTGATGAGTACCTCGCTGACGTTTAGGTTGAGAACACTGGGATAAAACTCAGGACTGTTATCATTGATGTCGAGAACATGGATGATTACTGTTGTCGTGTCATTAAAGTAGCCATCGTCCACTCTCACCTGAAATTTTAGAAATCGCAGGAAAATCAACATTGCTCAGATTATTTTTTTCACAGGTATCTTTAAAAGTAGATGACGCAAGACTAATAACATTAATTATAATTATAATAATTAATTATCATTCGCAGGTAATTTAGAGGGCATACCAAACAAACTTTTAATCATTGCTGTACGTAACAATTGACAGGTAATGAAGTAAGATGTAAACTTACAGACAATGAAATGATGTGTAAACTAATAGGCAATGTAACAACTTGTAAACAAACAATGAAATTATATGCAAATATTACCAACAGTTAAATAAGATTTAAACTAACAGGCATTGAAATAAGGTGTAAACATATAGGCAATAAAACAAATCGTGTATATTTACAGCCAATCGAATAAAGTGTAAACTTACAGGCTATGAAATAATATGTAAATATATAGAAAACGAAATATCGGTAAACATTTAGTCAGTAAACATTTAAACTTACAGGCAATCAAATAACAAGTAAACGTAATATGTACTCTGACAGAGAAGATATTATATGTAAACATTTAAACATTAACTTGCATATTAACAAACAAGCAAACAGCACGTAAACACAATTACGCTGACAGGCAAGCCGATAATATGTAACTAATATCAAACATGGTCAGAAACAACAACAGTTTATATTGGAATTTATTGTACAACTAGTTCGTTTACGTCGAGCAACATGCAAACAAGCAAGCAATCAAGCAAACAAACAAACATCTCTTTGGTCAAACGTCTACCTGAAGTGAGAAGCTTTCCTCCGACATAGCCTCCAGATCAATCGCTTTGGCCAGGGTGATCTCTCCTGTAGCCGGGTTGACGGTGAAGGCACTGTTTGAGTCATCTTTGCTTATGCTGTACGTTAACTGTCAGACAGATGTCAAACATTGACTTAAGGTTGCTTCAGATTGATGTGTGCAAAGATAAATTATGCAAAATCATTAAAAGAAACACTCAGCGGTTGTATTAACTAACGGATATTGACAGTACTGCAAATGCTTTATAGATTTATTTAGTTACAAAATCTCAAGTATATACTCGCTAATCTAGCACTTCTTAAATTAAAATATAGAAGTACATTCATCATATTAAACAATGTACACAGTACTTTTTAAGTGTTGGATATTATCTCTGTGTCTTCGTTGTTTTTGTTTGTTTTTTTGTTTTGGGGTAGTGTTGCTTTGTGAATTGTTCAATAAAATTTTCTATTTATTGAAATATTTTCTCAATAAATGAAACTCTTAAGCAGCTTCAAAGAAATTAAGGTACGTATGTATGTATGTATATACAGACAGACAGACAGATACTAGTTGATCTCAAATATGAAATGCTTATAGCAATTCTTAAAGCAACACGTCTGTATGAAGTAACAGTTACTTTGAAAAGCAAATGTGCCATCTTAAAACTCAAAGTTGTCTGATAAACAGCAGTTAGTTTAACTTGAAAATCCACATGCTTACGTTTCTGAACTAAAAGGCGTACTATAATCCTACACAACACATACGGGATGTTCACAAAGGACCACAACCCATGGCAACGCATGCTTATTAGTAAATGACAATAAATGTTGTATATGTTAGCCATCATACTGTGCACATAAATGTATTCAATGAATCGTGTTATCCAACACATTTCTCAACATATCATTTTGATATTTTTATATGTGCATACATTATATATGAGTTACATTTCTTTGTCAACACCCTGTACATTCAGTGACAAATAAGGCTAACTGTAATCTTAAGCACAACAAACATTCATGACAAATCAATGCATACTCTTAAAAGCCACATAATTTAATTTCAAATAAAGCATAATGTAATCCTGAAAACCACATAATTCTGTGAAAAGTGGGTCATTGTGCAGTCTAATAAGCAATACGTTGCAGAAACCCGTACCTTTTGAAAGTGAACTTCACACTCTCTCTTACTTTAACCACCTGTACACATATACAGGCACATTTCATAATCTCTCTCTCTCTCTCTCTCACACACACACACACACACACACACACACACACACACACACACACACACACACACACACACACACACACACACACACACACACACACACACACTTTAAGCTCCTGTACAACAGCATGAACTATATTTTATAATCTCTCTCTCTCCCTCTCTGTCTCGTTGTGCTCTAAGCTCGTGCAGAAACGTTAAATACAGTTCATAATCTCTCTCCTCCCGCTCTCTCTCTTTACATCAAGCCCGTGTACAATAGCAATTAATACAATATACATTGCGTGTTTTCTTTTCTTTTTGTTTTCACACCACAACTTTCATTCTGCTTTACAAAGATTTTCACTACAGTTATAATTTTTACAGCAACAAATACTAAATCAAGAAAAGTTATACTTCTTCAACACTGATATATAATGTACGTTGTACAACATTTGCAAACTTCGTCAACACTGATAACGTAAGTTGTACAACATTTGCAAACTTCGTCAACACTGATAACGTAAGTTGTACAATATTTGCAAACTTCGTCAACACTGATAGCGTATGTTGTACAATATTTGCAAACTTCGTCAACACTGATAACGTATGTTGTACAATATTTGCAAACTTCGTCAACACTGATAACGTATGTTGTACAATATTTGTAAACCCTGAAATTACCGTGTAATTCAAGTCTTTGTCCTCAGCAGTCACTCGCAATGGTTGTTTACTCCCCTTGTTCAGGACAGGCTGGTGGATAGTGGCGTTTTCGAAAATCTCCCCTTCATAAAGTGGCAAAGTAAAAGTTGGCTTCGAATCAGGTGCATCTAAAACAATAACTGTCACCTAGTTGAAGATTGAACAAAATTAAAATTAAAACAAAAACAAAATAAACTTCTATCTTTACTTTATGAATTGCGAGCTTAATTCCTTTAGAGAGGACACATGTAAACAGAAGCCGAAGGCTGTCGCTGTATACATTACACTTTTGTTCCAATATAGCTGTGCATATTATAACTGTATTCCGATGTAAAATTGTTATCACACACACACACACACACACACACACACACACACACACACACACACACACACACACATTGTATATATATATACATAACATTTTATTGCTTTCTTTCATCATATTCAATGTCGTATTACGTTGGTTAATACAAATCTTCCATTATCATACAGTCATCTTCTTTTTCCTTCTTTAGCACATTTATTAACTCGAGCATTGTATCAGTACGTGCATATTACAACTTCAACAAGAACACATGCAGTTCACAAATGTTATCTATATTTTATATTTAGCAATAATTATTTAAATTTAAAATAAGGGGGGGGGTAAAAATTCATTAATCTCATTATGAAGCAACAATGACAGCTACATTTTTAGATGGCTAGAGGATATCACCTGTGCTGTTGCTGAACTGCCGCTTGAAGTGGTGTGCGCGGCGACGAGAAACGTGTAGTAGGAGGTGTTCTCTCTATCAAGTGCTTGGTTTACGTACACCACACCCTGTGAAATGAAAACAGATAGATTTATATTGTTCTCTCTATCAAGCGCTTGGTTTACGTACACCACACCCTGTGAAATGAAAACAGATAGATTTATATTGTTCTCTCTATCAAGTGCTTGGTTTACGTACACCACACCCTGTGAAATGTAAATATAGATTTATAGTGTTCTCTCTATCAAGTGCTTGGTTTACGTACACCACACCCTGTGAAATGTAAACATAGATTTATACTGTTCTCTCTATCAAGTGCTTGGTTTACGAACTAGTTCACAATGATGTTATAACAGAAGGCAAAACTAAGAGTAACCTCACAGCATAATGTAAACCACTAAAATACAATATTTACTCTAGCCTAAAATGTAATACATAAAGAGTAAGTCATTCTCTGGTGAATCCATGGAAGCAAAATAAATGCTTGCAGTGCACAGAGGTCAGAGTGACATAGGGCTATTTATGTCCCGCTGAGCCGCTCAGAGACCAACATGCACACGCTTTACTACTTGCGTAGTTTTAGGGCTACTAGCGTGCTCCCTAATGGGATCATGTGACATTATAGAGCTTATCTTGATTTTAAGGCATGACGGTAAAAATCCAATCAAAATCAATCCAGTAGTTTTAGAGTTAACTTCACCCAAACCCACGGACAACAATTTTATTATGTGTAGAGATTTTTTAAACCTTGTGAATAATTAATTGTCGTTATTATTTGAGGAGATTTTTTAAACCTTGTGAATAATGAATAATTAATTGTCGTTATTATTTGTAGAGATTATTTAAACCTTGTGAATAATTAATTGTCGTTATTATGAGTAGAGATTTTTTTAAACCTTGTGAAAAATTATTTGTCGTTATTATTTGTAGAGATTTTTTAAACCTTGTGAATAATTAATTGTCGTTATTATTTGAAGAGATTATTTAAACCTTGTGAATAATTAATTGTCGTTATTATTTGTAGAGATTATTTAAACCTTGTGAATAATTAATTGTCGTTATTATTTGTAGAGATTATTTAAACCTTGTGAATAATTAATTGTCGTTATTTGTAGAGATTTTTTAAACCTTGTGAATAATTAATTGTCGTTATTATTTGTAGAGATTATTTAAATCTTGTCGTTAGCATGCGTATTTGGTACACGAAATAATTAAAACCTTGGTTGTGACATTATATTAGGAGAACATTGCAAATGAGGTTCATGACATTTGAACTATGTAGTTATAAAGAGGATAAGGCCATTTAAGCTATTGGACTGCTTGTAGGTGTAAATGTGACCTTATCTATCTGGCTGTACCTTGAATTAATATTTGACGTCTTTACTGTACATTTCTGAATATTACTTTAGCATTCATAATTATTATGATAATAGAGCAAAAGTTATTTTATCTTCTGTACTCTTATGGAGTTTTTGTAATTTGAATTTGAATTTACGTTTCGTGAGATTTGTTCTTCCTTATTAAATATTTTAGCCATTTATTAAATATAATTAGCCATTTATCTCCCTTTCCATTGTTCTGTAAATTATCAGTAAGGTTGGGGCTGAGCCACATATAGTTGAGAAATGTTGACTTAAAAAGGTAATCCACCCACCACCCTAGCGAGTGACTAGCCTGCAAGTCTGTGATTATTTCTTATTAATTATTGAATATTATAATTAATTTATTTTTTATAATCCTTACACATCGGGTAACGGGTGAGGCTAGTATCTCTACCCAGTTTCAGACTTACACTCTCCTAATGCAAAATTATGCTAGGATAAAGTGGACATTTTGCTGTATAGTTCAGCGAACATAATTATTTTCTCACTGCACTGCTGAAAGAGAAAACATGCTTATTTTTTAAAATACGTATCTCTATTTATCAAAACACAACATCACGCTATAAAATAAAACGTTTTCAAGGAGTTTCTAACCGTGGAATTATTAAGATAAAAAGCAGCAGCAGTAGCAGGGTCAACAGGTTGTACGAAGGAGTACAAGACGTTGTCTCCCTGGCTGGAGTTGAGGTCAATGACCATCTGATTCACATGTGCACTCTCGTTCACACTGACGATATAGAATGGTGGGCAGAAAGTAAGGGGACTGTTACTTTCCACCCGCACCGTCAAGATGGTGTCTGAACACACGCTGACATTTTGCTGAGAGCAGGCGCGCAGACCAACAAAGAAGGTATGTTCTGGCAATGTTCCTGTCGTAAAATGAGCGAGTAAATATATAAATGAATGAATAATCACATAACGAAAGAATGAATAAAAGAAATACTGATTAAGTGAATGAAGAGTATAGTTTAACACATCACGATATAACATAACAATTACACATTTTAAAAAAGAAAATTAAAACAGAATTTAAAATTACCTTCATAATACATATTACATTTATTAAAACATTCTTGAAAAGCTACACGTTGACAGGGATATTTTTATGACTATAGGCCATGCACTGAAAGTTGGAGGTATATTCAGAATTAAGTAATATAAGCAATTGCTCTAATATCCAACGTGAGACAATTAATTTATTTTATTTATTGCTTTTAGTAATACTAGTGTTAATAGCAGTAGTAATACTAGTAGCAATATAATGCAATATGATAAAATATTGCACATTATTATGTGCCTCTTAAAATGATCATTGGTTAACAGAATTACGACATCGATTTCCAGAGATCGGATTTTTGTACCTAAACGCACCATATTAATTTTGTTGAATGAAAACAATTTTGGCTTCGAGAATTTGTAGAGGAGTTATTTCTTTTTATCAATATTTTGTTCATTGTTTGAACTGCAAACTACTATTCCTAGGTGATTCTGACTTGCACTAATCCTCAGTTATAATAGAGTAAACAGTCGTGAAGTTCATTTCTTACACACAATATAATATTAACTAAATATAAAAAATAATTTCTGCTTCGGTACATTCATCGCAAACAGCAAATGACAAATTGATGTTCTCCCGACGTTTTGTCCCTGTACAGTCACACAGGTAACTTGACAAGAAATAAAAATAATGCAATGTCTGTTTGCTTTGCAATGAGTAGCATTCATTGTGTATCTTGAAAACAGTCCTAAAAATCTTTACCATGACTCTAAGGTCAAGTTTAAAATATCTCATTGTCCACTTATTGCAGGCTGTATTAAAAGACTTTATCGTGACTCTAGAAACAAGCTAAAAATATCTCACTGTCCACTTATTGCAAGCTGGCTTAAAAACTTTATCATGACTCTAAAAACAAGCTAAAAATATCTCACTGTCCACTTATTGCAAGCTGTCTTAAAAGACTTTATCGTGACTCTAAAAACAAGCTAAAAATATCTCACTGTCCACTTATTGCAAGCTGTCTTAAAAACTTTATCGTGACTCTAGAAACAAGCTAAAAATATCTCACTGTCCACTTATTGCAAGCTGTCTTAAATACTTTATCGTGACTCTAAAAACAAGCTAAAAATCGCTCACTCTTCACTCATTGCAAGCTGTCTTAAAAACTGTATCGTGACTCTAAAAACAAGCTAAAAATCGCTCACTCTTCACTTATTGCAAGCTGTCTTAAAAACTTTATCGTGACTCTAAAAACAAGCTAAAAATATCTCACTCTTCACTTATTGCAAGCTGTCTTAAAAACTTTATCGTGACTCTAAAAACAAGCTAAAAATCGCTCACTCTTCACTGAGTCAAAACTATCGGAAAAGACTTTTCAGAGACTAATGAAATAAACTAAGCTGAAGACAGAAAACAAAACACTCATTTTCTTTTTAAAAAAAAATAATACAGATTAAAAAGAAATGTTAACAAAACATTTTAGTTAAGCTCTTATTTCTAGAAATGTTGATACATTCACGCAGGAGACTCTTTAGAATAAATGAGTTATTTATATTACATTGTCTTAATATAATTTTCAACGCACAACATACCATTTTATTGTTTTTGTTAATCAGAATAATTGCTTAATAGAATCAAAATGTAAATTATAACGTGATCTCAGTTAGCGGTGCCAATTGTATACGAAACGGAAACAAATCGTTCACTTAATCACCCTGTTATTAATCCAGTCTCTTGCTGTCATGTTACAAAGTTTGAGAAGGGAAGAGGAGGGGGGGTGGCAGAGAATGGAATGGAATTTAAAGATTGAGTTTTAAGAAGTCAAGCACACATGCCATCTATAGAGTAAACTGTGTAGTCGTATTACAACCTTTGGCTCTCAGTAGCCCCGTGGTGTTGTCTATAGAGAATTGGTCCGTGTAGTTGAGCAAAGAGTAGATAACTCCAACTGAAGATGTCGTTGCCGTCACCACGTCCTGTGACCGTGCTGCCAATTGAATGCTGTCACACCGGTCATTCTGGACCAGATGCACGACGGGAAAAATGCTAGGCCACTCAGGCGTCTCCACAACATCTAGCACGTTGATTGTTACCGTGGTCGTTGCTGTTCCCGGTTCAAACGAGTTGTCAGTTGCCTGCACCACCAGACTGTGACAAAAAACGGAAAGGTGAGAAAATGTCTAGCATGTCTATCCTGGCTGCAAAATGATCAAAGTTCTAGATGTCATTCATTCATGGCTCTCCTGTTTGTTTACATACCATAATATTGATAGACTGGTGGTAGAAACATGATGCTCAACTTTGATCATTGAATAACTTTTGCCCAGTTTGATTACATTACACATAACATTGATAGTTTGGTGATAGAAACATGATGTTCAGCTTTGATCATTGAATAACTTTTGCCCAGTTTGTCAAGAAGATTCCTTCAGTAAAAAAAATAAAATAATATGTGACCCTCTGTCTTCAACCACCGCAAATGCTTGAAGGATTATGCATATAACATAGAAAATCTCGTCTGTTTCTAAAACAGGCTGGCTCAATTCCTTGCAATAAAATGCCCACTTGAACAGATTTTACTATATTTTACTATTTATCATACTTAATTAAAACAACTCATCCAATAAAATTTCTTCTGTAAACGTATGATCTAGATTTCTCTTCATCAGGAAAACAAAGCAAAGACAGAATAAAACCCTTACGTGTAATTTCTTTTTTCTTCGTAATTCAAACCTCGCACTAGTGTCAGTATCCCCGTGGTAGCGTCCAGTCTGAAGACGTCGCTATCTGGGTTTCTTACTCTGTAGTTGTAGCTGACTTGTCCAGAGGAGCCAGAGTCAGGGTCGGAGGTGTAAACATGACCTACTTCTGAACCGACGGCAGTGTTTTCAGGCACATAGAAGTTATAGTAGAAAACTGTGGCCTGGCTGGAATTCACGAATATAGGGTTGGTGTTGCTGTTTGTTATGTTGACATACAGGACGCTGGAGTTGAACAAGGGCGGTAAACCGTTGTCAGAAACCCACACGTCTACTTCGTACGACTTTTGTAAACGCCGATCGAAAGCGCCAACCACCGAGATGTCTCCTGTTGATGAGAGTCAAGTGTGCAGAATGTTTAATGTTTAACGTGAAAACTCGAGACAAACTTAAACACCGATAAACGTGAAAACTCGAGACAAACTTAAAACAGCAAAAAACGTGAAAACTTAAGGCCTACTTAGAACAATAAACGTGAAAACTCGAGACAAACTTAAAACAGCAAAAAACGTGAAAACTCGAGACGAACTTAAACACCAATAAACGTGAAAACTTAAGGCCTACTTAGAACAATAAACGTGAAAACTCGAGACGAACTTAAACACCAATAAACGTGAAAACTTAAGGCCTACTTAGAACAAAAAACGTGAAAACTCGAGACAAACTTAAACACCAATAAACGTGAAAACTCGAGACAAACTTAAACACCAATAAACGTGAAAACTCGAGACAAACTTAAACACCAATAAACGTGAAAACTTAAGGCCTACTTAGAACAATAAACGTGAAAACTCAAGACATACTTAAACACAATAAACGTGAAAACTCGAGACGAATTTCAACAGAGCTAAACGTGAAAATGCAATAATGAATTGAACACCGCTGTCTCTCTTGGAAATAATGGACAAACAATGTTTAATGCAAGCAGACATTCGTTACAGGTGCTTTTCTAGCACACCTTAACATAAAATTGTCAGTGCATTAAAGCATCATAAATGTAATCAAATGTTAATTCGCTCTCTTACCTGAGGACCGGTCGATCGCAAATTTCCCCGCTGACCGTTCCAGCCAGAACGTGAACTGTTGCGTACTCTGATCTTTGTCAGTGACCTTAACTGTCAGAACCTGTGTTTGCAGCGTGGAATTTTCCGGCAGATTGATTGGATTCACGCCAAGTGTCAACTAAACATTAGGCAAAGGGGAATGTTGGTGAGGAAAAAAACAAACGAATCACGGTTATTTTCTTTCTAAACTCTATCTCTGTCGATTGCCCTGCTATATAGATTTTGTTTAAATAACAACAGATATGAAGGTCAAATATGTGCAAGTATAAATGTGTGTCACTGGAGTGTGTTTGTGCGTAATGGTCGTGTGCAAGTGCATTGCTGGACATATATAAGTGTGTCAATGAGCATGAATAAGTGCATAACTCATTAGCAAAAACAGAAACACATGGCTGCCTATTAAAACCAAGAACAAGTGGTTGTCCTGTACAGTTCATTGAGCAAAAACAGAAACACATGGCTGTCTTTTAAAACCAAGAACAAGTGGCTGTCCTGTGCAGTTCATTGAGCAAAAACAGAAACACATGGCTGTCTTTTAAAACCAAGAACAAGTGGCTGTCCTGTACAGTTCATTGAGCAAAATGAAAAAAGTGACTGCAAATTTATTGCTCTACTAATGAAACTGCGTAAGAGCTTTAAAGTTTAAGTCAATATTCTTAATTTATTAAATGAAGCTTATTGAAAATGTTGATTTTGATTTGCGCTATTTTGCTCGAACAATTTACGGCGGTTGTGAGATAGCTCTGAAATTTCTTTCAAAAGTGTGATAGTGTGAATAATTGCTTAGCAAATGAAATATGTATATAAGTGCAGTCACTGGCGATTATAATATATTATTCTCTTCAATATTATTATTTAAATATAAATGAGGGTTTAATCAAATTAATCAGTGTGCTTTAGCAGCTTCTGCTTTTCATTGACAGAAAGTGTGAAGGTAGCCTAAGGATAGCAAATTCGCTCATCTGTGAATTTGCTAAGTGAGGTCTATTTTCTATATTTAAAACAAATAAACAAATAAAACAAAACAAAATTATTTTTTTAGCACGAGTAAGACTGCCCGCTGATCCTTAATGCGATTAAGTGATTAGCAATAGGGATGTTTGAGTTTTTACACCTGAGAAGTTTGCCTCAGCTAAACACTGGCTCTTACCTGTGGAACATTGTCGTTCTTGTCTTCAACCGTCACGTTCAAAACCGCAGTGCCCTCATTAGTTCCGTCTGAAACTTTTACCATAGCACTTATGAAAGGAGTTTCTTCCGCATCCAGTGACCGGTTTGTGATGACGTAGGATCCATTTAATTTTAATGTTCCAGCGTGATTTACATTAGTGATGCTGTAGGCAAGACTTGCTTCCGGCGTGTCTTCATCACGTGCTCTTAACTGCAAAATAAAAATGCATTACAAATATGTACATTCTTGCTGGACTAAATCAACAAATATGATTCGGGTTGTTGTAAATAGCAACTGCAATGGATAAATAACTAGAGATTCATAAAGGTCTACGAGTAAAGATATTACTGTACAGACAGCAGTTTGATGTGATATTTTTATTCATAAAGGTCTACAAGTAGAGATTACTGTACAGACTGCAGCTCGATGTGATATTTTTATTCAAAAAGTAATTGTATTGAACTGTTATACAATAGCATTTATGTATTATAGATAAACAAATTATTAATCATATTCTTCTTAGTGGGTGTAGTTATGCTAGATATAAATCTAAAATTAAATCTAAATCTGAACCTGAGAGAGGGAGAGAGATACTGGGAAGAGTAGAAGAGACCAGGGATTAATTAAAAGGCACGAATGTTAGCCGAAGTGAGTTACTTTGTTGACATATAATTAGAGTAAGTGATTTACTTAGTTGTCATTTAATTAGAGTAAACATAAGAAAGAACTATTCAGAAATAAACACTTTGATCTGAATGCAGGATTTTTAAATACCCAGAACATATTTTTAAAGTACAGATCAGAATATGGAATTTCATTTTTATCTTTTTCTCTTTTTTAACAGTTAAATTGGGTAATTATACATTCCATGCACAACTAATAGTGCTCTTAATTAAACGAAATTGAAATTACACACTCCATATACACAAAAGTGCTCTTAATTAAACTAGGCTGTAATTATACATTCCATGCACACTAGTGCTCTTAATTTAACTAAGCTCCTTAAAATTCATAACCAAACGTATGATAACAAGACACCTAACCTGTAAAACAGTTATTCCTGAGGCTAGATTTTCCGCCACACTTCCCCAATACGTTGTCGACGTGAATTGTGGACTTTTGTCGTTGATGTTCACCACACTGATAACGACAGTGGCCGCAGCGGATTTGTTCCCTCCTGCCAAACACCAAAGAGATTATTCCAACGTTTGCGTTTAGAATTAATGGATTTGCATTTAAGAAGTAGCAGGATTCTAAATAAAATAGAATATAATTGCATCATGTAAAACAATAGTCCGTTAAATAAGTTTATATGTTTTAACCAGCTATATATATATAAAGCAAATGTTTTCGGTAAAAATGTAAACTCATGTTCCTTTAGCCATTAACAATAAAAATGACGTTTGCTTGTTCTTGTTTTTTTAATTCTAAGAAGATATTGCTTCTGCTTTTTTGTATATAATATCAATATATTGAAGTGAAATTAGTTTATTTATAAACTAATTTTTATGTCATTCATATGTAGCATACTTTTCTTATATCTAGCTCACTTTTTATATCAATCAAAATTAATATCAGCAACAACAACAAAATCCCACACACCCAAATCAAAACTACTACAGTATAAGCCAGTTTAGGTAATACCGATTCCTCATAGGTCTGCGCATGCAAAGCACTTCTGAAAGGCCTTTACACTGTAAAACTATATGTGGGTTATAAGAAAGTTAAGAGAAATCCACTCATGCAGACACTTCTTCCAAGGCTAACACAGTGCATATATAGTTACTCTTATTTAGATTGCATTCTAACATGGCACACTTCGCATAATATCAAAATCAACACACAAAATAACTGACAACTCGCAGGATATATACCTGTGCATGAAACAATAAAGCTAAGCTGGATTCCAGATTTTTTTTAATCGTTAAGGAAAATGGATAGAGTGGGTGTCACATAGGCTTTTCCCTAACCTGAAAACGCAATTGCCTCACGTTCACTTAAGTGTTAGTGAAATAGTCACAGTGTATCATAATACAAAATTATCACTAATGGAATTATTATGAAATAGTTTACTACATACAATAAAGCGGACGACTTACCACGAGTAGTAGCATATGCAACATAAAGATCAACGAACATCTTACCAGAAATAAAAATCCAATAAGAAATGTATTAAAGATCTTACCATCAGCTGTAATGCAACGTAAAATGGTAATGAACACAATACCACACGCAATCAGCCAACGTAAAATGGTAACGAACACAATACCACACGCAGTCAGCCAACGTAAAATGTCAATGAACACAATACCACACGCACTCAGCCAACAAGAAGTATAACGAACGAATTGCTACTACACGCAATTGTCATAAACTGACACCCCCACCCTCCTGTTAAGTAATTAAACAAAAATAAAAGTAATGTCAATGTGTAAAGAGCACGTCGGCTTTTGTGCACTGGCTCCTAATGGCAACTTTCAGGAAGGAGAATTTTCTGCGTCATCTGATCTTCCTTCTGGAACCGTCTAAACTTGATGGTCAGCTCCGTGACCCATATTCATAATGGTCACCACGACCCTGACTGCGTGCGTGCTCTAGGAATTAGGTCAACTTAGTCTGTTGGGGTAGCATGCCATTTCCTTATGCTACTAGTAATTTAGGAATACTTGAAGTAAATCTTTTCCTTCTTCTAACTACCTCAGGAAAGAAAAATATAGGGATACGTTCCTGCCCTCAGCTGGCAGATTTATTCCATTATCCGCCTGTACAAGACATGCAAATAAATAAATAATCACCTTTGGGTTATTTAGTTTCCATCCTGTTGTCAAGGTAGTCCCTGGCAACATGGCAAATCATCTGCTGTAATTATGATGGCAGCAGTGCGATAGTTTGTTACATCCTACATACAGACTGGTTTCAGACTGCCAAGGATTCAAGTCTCTGCCCCCCCCCCCCCCCTCCACTACCACCACCACCCCGTACCAAGTGCTACTTATTCCGTGTGCAGACACTCGTATGTATTTCCAGCCTGTCTTGTCTACACCGGAGCCACGGACTTGGGAAGAGGCCTGGCCTAGATCCTGATGTAACAGCTACGTCTGTAGCCTTGCTGCCATGTCACTGCTTTTTTTACTCGTTTTACTAGGTTTTTTTTACATGCCAGAGGTCAATAAATTCTCTCATTGATGAGTCAAAACATTAATAACCTTTTGTAATAATTTAGTAACTTAATCTAATTTCATTTTACTAATAAAATAACTGTCATTAGTACCAGAGAAAAGCCTTATTTATTTATTTGTTCATATTTTTTTCTCTAATTTATGTCAACAGGATTGTAAGGTGACTGGTGGTTCAGAGTCAAATTAGACAATTGTCTATTATTACAATTATAATACTACGAAATAACTACTCGGAGGTCCAGTTCTGCAATATGGATTCTGTTATTTTAGTTGCTAAAGCAGGGAAGGGAGGGTGCATCAACTATAACCACCATCTACTATGAACAACCACTCCACCAGACGGCACAGCAATGCAACATAAACAGGTAACGAACACGATACCACAAGCATCCAACCAACAAGGCATATCACGAACGGCTTACTATCAGCTTCCATCCAACAAGATAAACGACTTACCATCAACAGCCAACCAACAAGACAAACGACTTACCATCACCAGCCAACTAACGAAATAAACGACTTACCATCACGAGCTTCCACGATGAAGACGTACTGAGTTCTGTTGTTGTAGTCAAGGCAACGGGTTGAGCTACAGCTCACGTTGACGTACCCAGACTTTGGATCAACAAGAAAAGGGCCATTGTCGATATTATGGGTAACTGAATATGTCAAACTGCCATCTGTGCCAAAGTCTTTGTCTGTGGCTGAAACCTGTTACGGATAAACAGAACTGTGACGGATGGTATAAAACTCTAGCCCCCCATATTTTAATTGATTTTATGTTTTAATTCACTTCATCAATAGCAAACTGCGAAAGTCAGTCTCATGTCTGAAATATCGTGTGTGAGGTACATATTATTTTTAAGATTTGGACTTTGCATACCTTTTTGGGTTACTTTTGCTAATACATAGGATATTGTCTCTCATTTCTCTCTCTCTTTATCTCACACACTCTTGAAGGGAATGATTTTATGGTAGTCTCTTGAGGACAATCTCCTTTATATCTAACCTTCCACATACTTTATTTATTGATGTCGATTATAAATAGGTATTACATAATATTTTTTCTTAAATGAATGTAATCATTTTTATACTTAATCTCTCTAGTATAGTTAAATCATGAAGAGAAATTGCTGACTGGCAAGAGAAGATAATTCGCACAAAATTAAAGAAGACAGTGGAAAGGGACACAAAGCACTTTAAAAAATTTTATTTAATTATTTATCAACCAAACCGTCTGACACTCAGACGAAAATCAGTACACATCTTAAACTCATATACTGGTCGCATTGATCAAACAAATAATGTATAACCCCACCCACCGACATCAATCTCTGTAATAGTTTTATTATGTTTTCTCTTTGACGTCATCTACTTCCAGCCTCTCTTTTACGTAAATGCTTTTAATTCTTTTTAATTTTGCTGTTGTTAATATTATTTTTTTTCTTTTTGACGCGGGTAGTGCTCACCTGTACAACGAACACCCCGGATGTGGCGCTCTCTAAAACATCAGCGGTATACATGTTGCGCGTCATCAGAGGACTGAACTCGTTCTCGTACGTCACGTGTACCCGGATGCTGGCAGAATCGTTGAAAAAGCCGTCTGAGACAAAAACTGTAAGATTCCGGTCTGCGTGTGATTGGTCGTTATCAAGATCTAGTGATTCCCTGACGACAAGAGTCGGGGGGCTGCCGGGTTGCAGTTCGAATGCTGACACGATGTAGGAAAGGTTTGTGGCCAATAGTAGTTGGCATAGTTAGTTGGAGATAGTAGATGGCATAGCAGTTGGCATAGTTAGTTGGAGATAGTAGATGGCATAGCAGTTGGCATAGTAGTCGACATAGTAGTTGGCATAGTAGTCGGCATAGTGGTTGGTATAGTGATTGGCATGGTAGAGAAAATTAAATGAAATCCACGTCAGAAACAAAGCAGTAATGTTGTTATTTTTTACCCCCCCTCTCTTTACTTGGATCCTGGTATCCATCCCTTTCTCTCTCTCTCTTTCTCTTCTTATTGTCTCTATTTAACTCTTCCTCTATTCTTGACTCTCTCACCCTCAATCTTTCACTCACTCACTCTCAACAATTTTATCTTGATCTCACGCTCTTACTTTTTCATGAACACACACGCACGCACACATACACACACACACATACACACATGCGCACACACATACACACACATACACACACACATACACACACACACACACACACACACACACATATATATATATAAGCACACACACACACACACACACACATACATACATATAAATATGTTCACATACAAACCTATAAACACATATGTATCTATTGGATGAGATATTTTTATAATGACTGATAATTTTTATTCATAAATATTTGTTTTAAATGATGGACTACTTTAAAGCAAATAATTTTAAAATAGTGATTGCAAACATTTGCGTATGGTGTGCCCATGCTCGACAAATCCATTTCCAATATATAATTGAGCGAAATGATTGACAATCTAAGTTAATGATCATACCCATAACTTCTAAGTTAATGATCATACCCGTAACTTCTAAGTTAATGATCATACCCATAACTTCTAAGTTAATGATCATACTCGTAACATGTAAGTTAATGATCATACCCGTAACATGTAAGTTAATGATCATACCCGTAACATGTAAGTTAATGATCATACCCGTAACATGTAAGTTAATGTATCCGTAACATCTAAGTTAATGATCATACCCGTAACATCTAAGTTAATGATCATACCCGTGTCACCAGAGAGCGAATAATTGAGCGTCACACCAACACTGCCTGTGGCCTCAATCTTTCCCACCTGTTGACCCAATGCCGCTGTTTCGTCAACAGTGAATTGGAACGTTTTGTTTTTGAAGGCAGGGTGAATCAAATTAACTTTAGTCACTGTGACCGGCACCATACTGGATCTGTTGAAACACATTCAGAGGTGGTAATTCTTTTAATAAAAAAATAATTCAGAATTGGCAAATATCAGACAAAGTAAGCATTGTTTCAAGGGTTTGAATCGAGCAAAATCTCTCGCACTTTATAATTATATTTACGAATTGTTCACAATACTAGATATTTCTGTCGATCTAGACAAAACAGGGAGTGTGCTGTCATACATGAAGGGATTCAATCCATAAGAAAACCGTTTGGGAACATTAAAAAATGTATGCACATGTTTACTTTCGTTAAACTTTATGTAAACAAACGCATGAGATCCCGAGAAGAGAAGACAAACGGTTATTTGATTGTGTCAGTGTACGTAATTGTCAGTGTACATAATTGTTAGTACACCTGCGTTGGCTGTTGACCATTGGGTTGTCCTGGGCCACTACGAAAAAGGAGATGATGCGTGGACTGGCGGTCAAGTCGCTGGCTACCATAATATTTCCTGTGGAGTTGTCTACCGTGAAATAATTGCTTACGCCATCTTGAGGCTGGATGGAGTAACTCACGCGCCCATTATCGCCTTGGTCTGCATCCGTTGCATTTACCTTAAGCCAGAGATAAATAAGAAATGTGTACAACACTGTCGAAATTATCAGTAAGAGAATATTTATCATTCATATACGTTTATTCTATTGCTTGCTGTCAACAAAATTTTAAATCAGACTACAAGGAGAGGAAGAAATTTCTTTCTTTCTTTCTATCTATCTTTCACTTTAATCTTTTTCTCCTTCCATCTCTCTAAGATCATAAAATTACATTAAAACATTATGTAGTCGTGTTAACTATCTTACGCGCCCGATGACTTGTCTAGGAGTGGCTGTCTGGTTGACGGTAAAGGTGTACGAAGTCTGAGTAAAGTTTGGAGAGTTGTCGTTGTCATCTAGAACGTAAATTGTAATCAGGCTGATGTTGCTTCTCAGCGACTCATTTGTAAGACTCTCCATGGCGAAGACCTGAATTAAAACATAATGCATACTTACAGACTCACGTCACTTATCAAGCACTTCCTGAACACACGCACACAAACTTAGAAATACAAGAGTACAGTAACATGTCACAAACAGAAATACAAGAGTACAGTAGCATGTAACAAACATAGAAATACAAGAGTACAGTCGTACACTTACAGTAACATGTCACAAACAGAAATACAAGAGTACAGTAACATGTCACAAACTTAGAAATACAAGAGTACAGTCGTACACTTACAGTAACATGTCACAAACAGAAATACAAGAGTACAGTAACATGTCACAAACAGAAATACAAGAGTACAGTAACATGTCACAAACAGAAATACAAGAGTACAGTAACATGTCGCATACTCGGGAGCGTACTCGAGCGAATACTTTTGGACGAAGGTACAAAACATTGACTTTTCACTCAGAATCAAAACCATTATATTTTTCAAAAGTTTTTCATCCTTTCATGGTCATGAATATTACTATTGCTCTCTTACGGTTTATAAACTATGCGCTTGTCATGGCTACTAGTACTATTTTTTTTTCTCTTTTTCCCATACGTTTACAGCTTGTCACAGACCGCCTGGACTTACCTGTAGACTGCAAGGGTTCGTCATGATAATTTCTCTGTCAAGAGAACCGGCGACCGTGATGAAGCCAAAGTCTCCGACTGACGTGATGTTGAACAAACTGCTGGTTGTGTTCAGGTGAAACAAAAAAACACGGTTGTTTCCCTGTAAATGAAAACAGCGGTATTCGTTAGCAATATGTTTAGCACCTTTCTTGAATGGTGTGCACAATGAGACCAATGACACAATTCATTTTCATTCGCAGACACAATGAGAGCAATGCCACAGTTCGTCCTTACTCGAACAATGACACAATTAATCTTCACTCGCAGACATGAGAACAATAACCCTTATAATGTCGAAGTACTCGCAGAATCAGTGAGAACAATGACACTTTCAATATCTTCACTCGCAAACAGTGAGAGCAATGACACAATGTCGTCATCACTATCAACTTCTGTGGGAGCGATGACATTTACACTGAAGTCATCACTCGCATTCAAAATGAGAGCAATGACACAAAATCGTCGCCAGCCACAAATACAATGAGAGCAATGACATTTACAATATATTCATCACTCGCAGACAGTGCGAGCAATGACACAATGTCATCACCACTCGCAAACACAGTGAGAGCAATGGCACGAAGTCGTCATCACTCGCAAACAAAAAATAAGAGCAATGACATCTACAATGTACTCATTACTCGCAGACAAAGTGAGAGCAATGACGTGTGCAATGTAGTTATTACTCGCAAAGTGAGAGCAATGACACGATGTCGTCACCACTCGCAAACACAGTGAGAGCAATGATGCAATGTCGTAATCACTCGCAAACACAGTGAGAGCAATGACATTGTCAATGTAGTCATCACTCTCAGACAAATCGAAAGCGATGACATAATGTCGTCATCACTTACAAACACAGTGGGAACAATGACACTTACGATGTCATCATCACTCGCGGACACAGTGAGAACAGTGGTGCCGAGCGGACTGTTCTCCAGCACACTGCCATTGTACGATGGTTGAGACATCACTGGTTTATGGTCGTTCACTTCAGCCACCGACACTTGAACGCTGCTGACGTTAAAACGATCTGTCGGCCTGTCGGTTTGGAAAGCCTGCAACAATTGGTATAAACAAGGGTCTTTACATCAGGGCTCATTAACGCTATTAGCTGCAGTCCAATAAAAAAAAATGCACTATTGAAGAAAATGTTTTTCTTTTAAATTATGAGATGGAACACTAAAATCGAACATATTGCAATCCCATACTTCATTCCTCAATAAATGTAATCACTTACGCTGATCAGCTGCACTGATAGTGTTACTGATTATTGATAGTGTTACTGATTATTTGTCGTTTTTTTTTGGTCACATTTAGAGTTACTATATTGCTTGGCTAAAAATAAACCATAGTTACATCCGAAATGTGTAGGTAGTGGCAATAGTGTCTTTATCTTCTTTCCTCTCTGGAGCATGCGCGGGGCCTTTAGTCTTGCTCTGGACTTCAGTCCACAATACTCTCAACACCCGACAATATCAGGTAGACTGATTAATACTTAAGCCACCACCCCCACCCCAACTCCCCCAAAGAGAATGTATCACATACCGGTTGGATAATTAGTTAATGATAGAGCGTATATTGAACTGGTAGATGTGAGGTATGGTGAAAGAGAATGCACATCCAATTAAACAACCAATCACGTCTCCTGCTGCAGCCCCAACCGTCCTGTCCCCCGCCCCCACGAGCTGTGGCATCTGATAATAATTATTTGTTAGTCAGAAAGTTCCTTGGAAAGTTTTCATCCTTTAAGCAAATACTTATTGTTACGATGCGTGTAAATGTGTGCACTAATTGCCCAGTAGAAATGTGTGCACTAATTGCCCAGTAGAAATGTGTGTACTAATTGCCCAGTAGAAATGTATGGCTTAATTGTCTAGTACAAATGTGTGCACTAATTGCCCAGTAGAAATTTGTGCACTAATTGCCCTGTAGAAATATGTGCAGTAATTGCCCAGTAGAAATGTGTGCACTAATTGCCCAGTGAAATGTGTGCACTAATTGCACAGTGAAATGTGTGCACTAATTGCCCAGTATCGTAGTCTTAGAGATTCCTTCAGTTCCACAAACGAGTACTGTACATTTCATTTATTCGACACGGTAATCTTAGCAGTTGCATATCGCTTTTCCAGTCTGATAATTTTAGAATGAGCATACCTCTGGTTCACTTTTATAATTTTAATGATAGGTTATGATGTATTTAACGAGCGTATACTACCCATTAGATACCATTAGTACCAGTAAACAACTTGTTCAGTATGATAATACAGCAGAGATAACATTCGTAAAATGAATTTAGCGAGATTATACCACTGATTATAGCTGATAACCTTAGTTCTAATAAACTACTTGTTCAGTGTGATAACACAGCATATATAACATTCGTAAAATATGATACTTACAGCGAGCGTATACAACTTATTAGATTTTATAACATTAGTTCTAATAAACCATTTGTTCAGTGTGATAACACAGCATATATAGCATTCATGAAATATGATAATTCCAACGAGAGTATACCATTCATTAGATATGACAACCTTAGTTCTAAATAAACCACTTATTCAGTATAATAACGCAGTGTATATATAGTACTCTTTAAATTAAATAATCTTTATGAAGAGATTAGTAAAATGATGCTACGTAATTATCTTTTACTTATTTTATTGCCGTCTTTAAATTCAAATCACAAAATATTACAAACTTTTTAACATATGTGAAATAAACAATCTTGTCGTCAGAGGACTTAAAGATATTAATAGTAAACATATTTTAATCCTTTATAATCTTCAGGTAAAACTGGAGTGGGATAATGGGCGGAAATAAAATAAAGCTGTGGTACTGAAATTCAATGTCTATCTGAAAGCGACGCATGTATGTTTATTTTAAGCATTGAATTGGCTGCTGCTTTTAGCGCTCGAAAACGTGTGATAATTCTGAGACTTTCAAATATTACCGCCCACAAAGACAGTGAGATAAAAAGTATTAAGAGACGTGTTCCAGGACAAAAGGCTCTTGGACTAAAGATGACAAATCGAAATAATTACCGCTACATGTAAACTATGGGTCAGTCTAGTTGCTTGTCGGAGACGTCAGTTAGAAGGGTACACAAGACAAAAAGTAGCCTACCCTTATGTTAAGTGTATACTGGCCATATACGATGTATCCATTGACTGCAATTGAGCCGTTGCTTTGCACTATAAACTGTTTTTGAAGCAAGTCTCTGGATGCTGCAACATAAAGATATTATGCAACGTTAGCAAGTTATTTCTTTACAGACAAGACTACGGAAAGTGTGTAACGCTATCAAGTTATTTCTTTACAGACAAGACTACGGAAAGTGTGTAACGCTATCAAGTTATTTCTTTACAGACAAGACTACGGAAAGTGTGTAACGTTACCAAGTTATTTCTTTACAGACAAGACTACGGAAAGTGTGTAACGTTACTGTGGCGGAGTAAGTTTGTCTATCCTTATTTCTAAACTTAATTAGTATGTGAATTGTTAAATTGCCAATGTGACCCGACCTTGGGAACTCCTTATGATGGTATTTTTTGTAAGTGTCAAAGTTGGAAGTAAACAACTCAGGTGGAGAATATGGTAGAAATTGCTGATGCAACTACCAGCTCCAACTGAATGAATAGTTTTTCTGTCTAATATTCTCACATTTGTTCATAACAATTTCATCCAATAGAAATGAACCGTGTTATACCAACGCCACTTAGTATAAAAAATTATTATTTTTAATTAATTTTTCATAACTAATTACAAATTATGAGAATCTTAATTTATTTTATTCATGGTCCTCCAGCAGACACCACTTGTCTCTCTCTCACTTGGCGGATATACTGGTGCTGTAAATGTTTTCTCTCTTCCACAACATTAAAGATAAATATTTACTGTGACATAATGTTCCATAGGTAGAAAACTTACCTAAAGGAGAAGACGAATCCATCTTTAATCTATATTTAGCGAGCCTTCATCAACCCAAATTCTTCTCCAACATAAGATTATCAATATGTGTAAGAAGGTCAATAAATTTACAATAAATTTATTAAGTCAACAATCAAATATAATTATGACAAATACATTGAAATAGCTTACTTGACATCAATATTTCCACGAATCCATATTCGGATAATTTCTATAATTCACAATCTTGTGTGTAAAATACAATTCAACAAAAGAGTCAATACAAATCATAGGCTCGACAAGCACAAACATAGACCATCGAAAATTCCATCCAACACCAAACAAATAATTATTTATCAGAACATCAGTATACAAACAAATAATAAAATTTCCCTTGTATAAAAGACGACGGAAAAACACAAAATACCATTTGACTGACTACTCACTGTGACTTATTGAACTCACTGTGACTTACTGAACTCACTGTGACTTACTGAACTCTTACTTACAGAGATCGATTGTAAAACTGATCGATGCGCCTAGACCATCTCCATCAAAGGCAGACAGCGGCGGTTCCGTGTTAAACAGCTGGCCTGTGTAGTTCTTAACGTAAGAAAGACATAGTTAAACGGTTAGTGTAGTTAGTTCTTAACTTAAGAAAGACATAGTTGAACAGTTGGCCGGGATAATTCTTAATTTAAGAAAAATCAAAACGGTTAGCATGGATATTTCTTAACGTAAGAGAGATATTGCTAAACAGTTAATGTAATTCTTAACTTAAGAGAGACGGACAGTTAAACAGTTGTGTGTACATGTGGGTATGTGTGTGTGCATGTGTGTGTGTGTGTGTGTGTGTGTGTGTGTGTGTGTGTGTGTGTGTGTGTGTGTGTGTGTGTGTTTGAGTTACAGAATGCGAATGTGCGCATTTGTGTGATGGAATTATCGTTCTTTCCACTGTATAAAATAAGTTAGTATATCTTTTAACACACATTGATAAATATTAGTGAATTATATATTTAATGAACTTTCCTTCCTACTTCCTTTGCTAGGTTGAAATGTCTGCGTTGGTGATTAACCTTTACCACCTTTCATCAACCGAAGTGTGCTCTTGTTAATTTCACTACTCTTTCCCTTCACCTGAAGTGTGTGTATTAATAATTTCACTACTCTTTCCTTCACCTGAAGAGTGTGTATTAATAATTTCACTACTCTTTCCCTTCACCTGAAGTGTGTGTATTAATAATTTCACTACTCTTTCCTTCACCTGAAGAGTGTGTATTAATAATTTCACTACTCTTTCCTTCACCTGAAGAGTGTGTATTAATAATTTCACATACCCCTTCCTTCAGTTGAAGTGTGTACGTGTTGCTGTTAAACACTGGGCCCAAATCGTCGCTGTTGGTGACGTTGACAGTTAGCGTCGTGTAGTTCGTGAACCCTTCACTGCCCTTCATCAGTAACTCCTGCACAATAATTACGTAATACTGTATCTTTTACTGACACATTTTCATCACTGATGAGAAGCAAAACTAAAAGCAGCGTGAAATAAAGATTAACTGGGAGAGGCAGAAGCCTCCAATAAAATGTTGTCTTCATGAACAATAAGCAAAACATGACCACAATTGTTATTAATAAAATGAAGTTAAATTTCTTCGCAAAATAGCGTATGCAAGCTACTGTATAGTGCGGTTTTGTATCTGTCTATACTACTTATAAACTTAATTTAAATTACTATTGTAAGAGATTTATTATCGTAGTATTATTAAATTGTAAGAGATGTACCAATGTAATATTATAGCATTGTAATGGATGTATCAGTGTAACACAGCATTCTAAGAGATGTACAATTATTATATTATGAAATTTTAAAAGATGTAACATTGTAACATTATAGCATTCTAAGATAGGTACAATTATTATATTATGACATTTTAAGAGATGTAATATTGTAACATTATAGCATTGTAATAGATATAATATTCAAAGAGATGATAAAATCCAAACTGGTAGTCCAGTTGGAATAGTACTTTGAAAAATGCACATGTGTGTGTGTGTGTGTGTGTGTGTGTGTGTGAGAGAGAGAGAGAGAGAGAGAGAGAGAGAGAGAGAGAGAGAGAGAGTGGTACTAAAATGTATACATGAAAAGAATTATAACTTAAAACAGTTTATTTATGCTTCCTCCTTTCCTTTCCTTTCCTTTCCTTTCCTTTCCTTTCCTTTCCTTTCCTTTCCTTTCTTTTCCTTTCCTGTCCTTCATTTATTTATTTATTTATTATTGTTAGGTTTCCCAATGTTAAAGGAAATCTGTAGCGAGAGCAAGTCCTAACATTACTTTAAAAACGAAGAAGTATTCTGAGGATTGCAACTCTTACACATTTGTGAGTATACTTGGAATTCTGCCCTCGGCGCTAACCACCGATCAAGACTACAGATTCAGTTGCTAAACAACGCCGTTTCACAAGCGTAATATAGAAATCCACGTAATAATTTGCAGTCAGAAGAAAAAACTACACTGATACAAAGCATTAAGTATGACCCCTACCATAAACTGGTTGACAACTCTATGTATAAAAACTCTCTCTCCCTCTAGTGATTTCCCTTTGCTTCGAATGACATTGAATTATGGACGCAAACCACACCCAGTAATATAGTGGCTAGCTACCGTAGACATAATTGTCTTCCTAAAGAAAAGATGAATGTTTGCTTCACAGTACGTGAACGATGGACCATTTCTTTAGTAACCTTAGGACGTATGGAAGAGGGTTTGAATCTTGCGTGCACCTTACTCGTTTTCTTTCTTTCAGGGGAGAGCAAAAGGTGAGTATGCAATAGGCTTGCACGAAGTAAGCTGTACAAGAAGAGTACGTCTCTTGAAAATTTGCAGACACCTGGGATTGAACACTTTATTTTGGTTACCATCTAACAATACCACGATGCTGGTTCATGGCAGTGATAGTTATCTCCCCTCAAACTGGTCCTCACAGACTTAAATTTTATTCTCATAAATTAATGTATATGCTCCACACATTGTAGAGCACTAAATTTAGAACAGAGGCTAGTCGGAATGCGGTCTGGCCTTCTTTACAGTGGACATAAGTCTTTCACAAGTGGTAATATTTACATGGGCATAATCTTACGCAAGTGGTATTATCTAGTTATCACTTAGTAATATATATATTAATCAAACATTTTAATTTTATGAAATAAAACTTATGAAAAGCTCAAATATCCACTTTAAACTTACTTTATGTATATGTGTGTGTAAAAGTGGTAGTGGTAGGTATCTGTGGTGTTAAAAGCTGCTATTTTTAGCAATTATGCTGGTAATAACAATCCCAACAAATTTATAACTAGTATATTTAGACATAAGGCTGTTAATATCAATCCAAACAACTTTATAACTGATTAACAAAGATAATATTTAACAGCATTCAACGTTACAGTCTAAAAATATAATTATTTCTTTGCCCGTGTTTGTTGTCAGATTTTAGTTCTTTTTTCTTTGAATACAACCAAAGAATAAGTCGTACCTGCGCGGAGATGTTGAGGATGTAAGGATCCCTTCTTTGCTCGTAATCTAGAGTTCCATTTACGATCACTGACTTCGACTCCATTATAAATACACCAAATCCCTTAAAACAAAAAACAATTCCATTTACGATCGCTGACTTCGACTCCATTTTAAATACACCAAATCCCTTAAAACAAAAAACAGTTCCATTTATGATCACTGACTTTGACTCCATTTTAAATACACCAAATCCCTAAAAACAGAGTTCCATTTACGATCACTGACGTCATCGCCATTTTAAATACACCAAATCTCTAAAAAAAAAAAAAAAAAACGAAAAACAAACAAAAACCCACATACACAGACACTGTTTCTGGCAAATACATCTAAACACTGAAGAAAGCAAAAACACACTCATACATTTCGGATATTGTTTATTTATAAACAAAAATTGAGACCTATGCACGCACGAACAGATACGGCCTTTGCAAGTATACAAAACTCCAATGCTAACAACACATGTACGGTGTTACTGATTGCAAACATACCAAAGCCCTCTAAAGCACACTGTTGATTGCAAACATACCAAAACCCTCTAAAACGCACTGTTGATTATAAGCATACCATATCTCTCTAAAATTCACTGTTGATCACAAACATACCTAAGCCCTCTAAGACGCATATCTGTACTCAATGGTTATATATGAAGAACAAGAGTGGGTATTTATTTCACTTGACAATAGATTTGATATGTGCCCACCCAAACAGCAACAGGATTGTTGTAAAACCAAGATATGCATTTAAATCCTCTAGAAAACATTCAGAGACAGAGCATGTGTGTTTTGAAGGAAAGTCCATAATGTAACAACTAAAAGTGCTCTTTATTTTAGAAAACTATGAAAGTTGTTTCCAGTAAAGTATGCTGGTCCCTATTTTATTTATAACCTAATTTAACCATGCTGTTCGGAAAGTGATATTTCTAATTGACACATGTCTTAAAGTATAATTATTTGCTTTTTAAATATCTTATTTATTTTTTAAAATTACTTTACCTAATGTCAGTTTCAAATTGTACCTGAAATGCGCTTACTATGTATTTCTGATGATTTAGCAATATTACAATGGCACGAATATCAAGCCTACAATGGCACGAATATCAAGCCTACAATGGCACGAATATCAAGCCTACAATGGCACGAATATCAAGCCTACAATGGCACGAATATCAAGCCTACAATGGCACGAATATCAAGCCTACAATGGCACGAATATCAAGCCTACAATGGCACGAATATCAAGCCTACAATGGCACGAATATCAAGCCTACAATGGCACGAATATCAAGCCTACAATGGCACGAATATCAAGCCTACAATGGCACGAATATCAAGCCTACAATGGCACGAATATCAAGCCTACAATGGCACGAATATCAAGCCTACAATGGCACGAATATCAAGCCTACAATGGCACGAATATCAAGCCTACAATGGCACGAATATCAAGCCTACAATGGCACGAATATCAAGCCTACAATGGCACGAATATCAAGCCTACAATGGCACGAATATCAAGCCTACAATGGCACGAATATCAAGCCTACAATGGCACGAATATCAAGCCTATAATGGCACGAATATCAAGCCTACAATGGCACGAATATCAAGCCTACAATGGCACGAATATCAAGCCTACAATGGCACGAATATCAAGCCTACAATGGCACGAATATCAAGCCTACAATGGCACGAATATCAAGCCTACAATGGCACGAATATCAAGCCTACAATGGCACGAATATCAAGCCTACAATGGCACGAATATCAAGCCTACAATGGCACGAATATCAAGCCTACAATGGCACGAATATCAAGCCTACAATGGCACGAATATCAAGCCTACCGTCAAGTGAAATAAACACCTACTCTAATTTCTCACATATAACACGTTATTCATAGACGTGCGTTTTAAAGGGCTTTCGTATGGCCTGAAAATATTTGTCCAATGAAATCTCAGGAAATAAGTTGATGAACGTGAACAAGTGCATCGCTAGGTATACTTGTGTTTACTGAATAGCAAAGACTAGTCGTGTGACTACAAGGGAAACAACTCGGTCTTCATTTTGTCAAAGAAGGTAGAAAAAAATGAGAGCTGTAGTGGTAAATACTCGAATCAAATTTATTTGCATTCTGCCTGAAAAGCAAATGTTTGTTGTCGGAGAAGACAACGCAGTGGAAGAGAAAATTCCCAAGAAAGATGAGGAAAAAGATGAAAACGAGAGTGATAGTGCGTTTGGCAGTGAGTTCACTTTTTCGGTGGAATATAATGCAATAAAGATAAAATTATAGTCCTAAAAATTTCTTACAGAATTGATGATATGAAATTGACTCACGCAAGCGATGTTTTACTTGATAATCTTTTAGGATAGACAAGTGACTAGATAAAATAGACTATGACTAGATACAATTTACAAGTGATCAGATATAATAGACAGGTAACTATGTATAATAGACTAGTGATTGGATACAATAGACAAGTGACTAGATATACATGTAGTAGATAGGTAACTGGATACAATAGACTAGTGATTGGATACAATAGACAAGTGACTAGATATAGTAGACATGTAACTATGTACAATATACTATTGATTAGATACAACAGACAAATTATTAGATACAATAGGTCAATGATTAGGTATACTACACCGGTGACTAGATACAGTAGACCATTGACTATATATAATAGACCAGTGATTAGATCAACCGACCATTTACTACGAATAGTACTTCAGTGACTAGATACAATAGACCAGTAAGATACACAAGTGACTAGATACGATACACCAGTGAGATACATTAGACAAGTGACTAGATACAATACACCAGTGAGATACATTAGACAAGTGACTAGATACAATACACCAGTGAGATACATTAGACAAGTGACTAGATGCAATACACCAGTGAGATACATTAGACAAGTGACTAGATACAATACACCAGTGTCTATTTACAATAGATCAGTGAGATACATTACACAATTGACTAGATGCAATACACCAGTGAGATATATTAGACAAGTGACTAGATACAATACACCAGTGACTAGATACAATACACCAGTGAGATACATTAGACAAGTGGCTAGATACAATACACCAGTGAGATACATTAGACAAGTGACTAGATGCAATACACCAGTGAGATACATTAGACAAGTGACTAGATACAATACACCAGTGTCTATTTACAATAGATCAGTGAGATACATTAGACAAGTGACTAGATGCAATACACCAGTGAGATACATTAGACAAGTGACTAGATACAATACACCAGTGACTAGATACAATACACCAGTGTCTATTTACAATAGATCAGTGAGATACATTAGACAAGTGACAAGATGCAATACACCAGTGAGATACATTAGACAAGTGACTAGATACAATACACCAGTGTCTAGATACAATACACCAGTGAGATACATTAGACAAGTGACTAGATACAATACACCAGTGAGATACATTAGACAAGTGACTAGATACAATACACCAGTGAGATACATTAGACAAGTGACTAGATACAATACACCAGTGAGATACATTAGACAAGTGACTAGATACAATACACCAGTGAGATACATTAGACAAGTGACTAGATACAATACACCAGTGAGATACATTAGACAAGTGACTAGATACAATACACCAGTGAGATACATTAGACAAGTGACTAGATACAATACATCAGTGACTAAATAATAACAATGTTACATGGAGAATGCAAATGATTATTGTAAATGGTTTGCTAATTCAAGAAAAGGACAAGAAAGACTTTAAAAAACATTCAAGTGAAAAATAAATTAAATTGAAACATTTTAGTTTGCTTTTTAGTTTTAGATTAATTTAAAAACACATTTTTAATGTTATAAAGAGACAAATATACAATCATAATTCATTAAAATTAAATAATTTCTTTTTCTGTCCAAATACGTTCAGTATAGTTTTTAAGTTGCATTTTTTATTACAGTAGAAACTCACTGAAACATGAAAACATGTGAATCAAGAATCATGTAATACAAAAATAAAACATACGTCCATAAGACTGTATTGCATTCCGTAAGCACTTTTATCCGGATCCTCAGCACATACCGGTGTCTATATACAATAGACCAGTGAGATACATTAGACAAGTGATTAGATACATCATTGACTAAATAATAACAATGTTTCATGGAGAATGCAGATGATTATTGTAAATGGCTTGCTACTTCAAGAAAACGACAAGAAAGACTATTTTTTAAAACATTCAAGTGAAAAATAAATTAAATTGAAACACTTTAGTATACTATTTAGTTTTAGATTAATTTATAAACACATTTGTAATGTTATAAAGAGACAAATATACAATCATAATTCATTAAAATTAAATAATTTCTTTTTCTGTCCAAATACCTTCAGTATAGTTTTTAAGTTGTATTTTTTATCACAGTAGAAACTCACTGAAACATGAAAACGTGAATCAAGAATCATGTAATATAAAAATAAAACATACACCCGTAAGACTGTTTCCCGTAAGACTGTTTCCCGTAAGACTGTTTTGCATTCCGTCAACACAATCAACAAATCCAAAGATTGATTTTCCTAACTTGACATCCTGCACAAAAGTAAAACAATGCTTTGGGTTCATTATATTAAAACCATACACAAACCAAGAAATATAAAGTATAATGCTCTGGGTTCATTATATTAAAACCATGCACAAACCAATAAATGTAAAGTATCAGCACGTGCATGCCCCTCACAACATGCGCAGGCACATGCAGACACACACGCATGTGTTCCCTCAGATATGTATAATCTCCATGTGTCTGCTGAAATGTACACACTATTTATATAATATTCACTTGCGACTATAGTAATAAACGTTTACGAATTATAACATTAATAGTAATTACATAATTAAGACTTTTAATAGGAGTTGTAGCTCTTGTTACAAGAAATGACATGTGTGCAGTAATCCTTTAAACATCTGTGGATTTTAAAGCACTAATGGAAGATAGAATGTGGCTGAAGCTCAGAGACACTGGAGAAAATAATTAAAAATGCCACCACCACGGACTACAATTGCAAAATTACTTGATACGTTTGAGACTGGCAGAACAGTGCAGAACTTCATCAAGAGTTAGGGAACAGTGCAGAACGTCATCAAGACTGGCAGAACAGTGCAGAACGTCATCAAGAGTTAGGGAACAGTGCAGAACTTCATCAAGACTGGCAGAACAGTGCAGAACGTCATCAAGACTGGCAGAACAGTGCAGAACGTCATCAAGACTGGCAGAACAGTGCAGAACGTCATCAAGACTGGCAGAACAGTGCAGAACTTCATCAAGACTGGCAGAACAGTGCAGAACGTCATCAAGACTGGCAGAACAGTGCAGAACGTCATCAAGACTGGCAGAACAGTGCAGAACGTCATCAAAACTGGCAGAACAGTGCAGAACGTCATCAAGACTGGCAGAACAGTGCAGAACGTCATCAAGACTGGCAGAACAGTGCAGAACGTCATCAAGAGTTAGGGAACAATGCAGAACTTCATCAGGACTGGCAGAACAGTGCAGAACGTCATCAAGACTGATCTAAAAGATCTTGCACTTCAGCTGCTCAAAAAAAGTGATGAGAATGAGTTACAGACCTCCACATCTTGTCCACATAAGCCTGTATACCAGGCAATTTTCTCGCAACTCTGGTGATCCTAAATCCAGCACTCTGTGTATTTTGCGGAATGAAACATGTAAGCCATATGTCACATAATAGCTTAAGCAGCCTACACCCACCCTCTTCTAAACCTAGGCTACAGAATAGAATGGTTGACCCTTATCCCCGGGCTGGAAACATACCTTTATGTTCCAGATACTCACTCAAATTAACCAATCAGAGTGTCGTTTATCTGCGCACAAATAAACATACTAATATTCATAAGTCAATTACAAGTTGACCATAGAGGCAACCCATATTTTGGCTCCAGGCCTTATTAAGTTATAACCATAGTACTAACTCCTATTGCCAGTTATCAACACAGACGAAAACCATCATCTGTATCTATTACTGCTGAAGATTGGCACTTTATCTGAGACGTTGAATTTAATGAATGCTGAGCCATGAAACAATGCCAGAATGGAACCACATTATCTTGAATGTTAATTCATATAGTGTTTAGCTGCAAAGAAACACCAGAGCAGAATGACCCATTGGCCAGGTACACAGTTCCACAGACCATGTAAGGCTTGTAAGCAACCACAGATAGATAGATAGATAGATAGACAGACAGACAGATAGACAGACAGGCAGGCAGGCAGACAGACAGACAGACAGATAGATAGATAGATAGATAGATAGATAGATAGATAGATAGATAGATAGATAGATAGATAGATAGATAGATAGATAGATAGATAGATAGATAGATAGATAGATAGATAGACAATAAATATATTTTTATTGAAATGAATATTCCAGTGGAACACAATATTACATATGTACCTACATTGCAATCTGCGATTAATCATACTTTCATAGCAATACTCAGTAATTGTTGACTACTCTTTCGCGTACTTCTCCCAAAAGTACGTCTTTGTTCAGGATAACGAGTTCAATTTATTAATGTATAATGCCAGTAGCCCGTTAGTAATGTTGACAGAAATCCATACTAGTATAATTGTTCTCATTTACAGAGTTCTACTTATCACAATGTGATCTAGAGGACACAGTCGGTGGAGTTCTTACTTTAAGGAGACAAATTTTGGTAAAGAAAAGTACATAATGTTTAATTCTTGGAATTTGATATAATAAATTAATTAAATAAATATAATAAACTCTACTTTAATTTCACATGATGCTACTTTCTTATTCTTGTATTCGATCATGAACAACAGAATTTACGTGTTTCTTCATTAGAAAGAAGAAATGACTTCATGATGAATAAACAGTTCACATAAACAACAACAACAAAACTAGCAAAAAAAATAATGGTGCTGAACCTTTACTCTCGGGATTAATTCCTTTCCATTTCCCAAATAGGTTCACAGTTAAAATTTTCAATGTCGCTCTACCACCTGTCCACTGGATGTTTCATTCTAGACATATTCCACAAATGTTCTGTGCACACAATTCCTAAAACAAGAGACGAAACCAAGCCATAATTCAAATGTTCTGTGCACACAATTCCTAAAACAAGAGACGAAACCAAGCCATAATTCAAATGTTCTGTGCACACAATTCCTAAAACAAGAGACGAAATAAAGCCATAATTCAAATTATTTCAATCAGGATACTTTGATATTTTCCATCGGTCATTCATTTTCCGACCACGCCTTAACTTGTAGCAACTCTACATTTTTTGTTTGCACGTGCTATTAAGTACTTCTAGCAGACATCTCTTGTTCCTATTGATAACTGACAGTGTCTCTTGTTATCGTACACTTCCGAATTCAAATTTTAATCCGTTAAATGATCAGTGAACATGTTCATCATTTATTTAATAGATGACATCAATTCACTCCTTCCATCTCCCAGACTGGAATTTTAGTCATACATTCTTTTAAATACCCAATTCTTTGTCCACTGTCCACACAATGACACATGACTAATCACCACTCATCTTCACATATTGCACTCTCTGGTCCAGCTGATATAGAGGTGTTATTTTACCTAATCCATTTAGACATTTATCTGTGTCTACCTTTACAATTTACCAATGTGATTTATCACAGCATGTACACAGCACAAAATGTTTCGGCTGAGAATTTACCTTATTTCTTACACAAACATAAAATAACTTTTTATTTTTCAGGATAGATACTTTTCCCATTACAATGGGTGTGGAGAATTGACGTGTTCTAAACATATGTTTACAGTCTTCACCTTAAGATATAAATTTACTGACCTCGTCAATAGTGACGTAGTACGGCGCTCCTCGGAATACGGGACTGTACTCGTTCACGTCAGTAACAACAATTCTGAGTTCAAAAGAGACCGCCTATTGGTAAGAGAGAAAAAGGAAAGAGAAAAATGTAATATCACACGTTTATGCAAGCACTTGTTGCCTACAAACATATCACACATTTAGACAAACACGTATTGCCTACAAACATATCACACATTTAGACAAACACGTATTGCCTACAAACATATCACACATTTATGCAAGCACTTATTGCCTACAAACATATCACCCATTTATGCAAGCACTTGTTGCCTACAAACATATCACACATTTAGACAAACACGTATTGCCTACAAACATATCACACATTTAGACAAACACGTATTGCCTACAAACATATCACACATTTATGCAAGCACTTATTGCCTACAAACATATCACACATTTATGCAAGCACTTATTGCCTACAAACATATCACACATTTAGACAAACAAGTATTGCCTACAACATATCACACATTTAGGCAAGCACGTATTGCCTACATACATATAGCACATTTAAACAAACTCTTCATTGCCTACAATCATACCACAAATTTAGATAAACACGTATTGCCTACATACATATCGCATATTTAAACAAAAATCTTATTACCTCTATTCATGCTCATAATTATGCATAATAATTGCACACTAAACACACACAGATATACACACACGCACACCACACAAACAATTTAATAATAATATATATCAATTTCAGCGATCCGTCCGTAATATTTAATTTCGTTTTAAATAAATTTCTTCCATTGAGTTTTGAGGACTAAATTATTACACATCACATGTATACCAGTTTAAAAGTTTGAAAGTCTAAAGTTATTTATGACAGCCTTTCAGTAGAAGTTGTTATCTTTCAATAGTTACTGCTGTTAATTCTTGGACACGTAAGACAAAACAGTAAACCTTCTGGATAATGCAACTGAAATTTCAGTTATTTATTGACTTTGTGATCTATACTATTGTTATTCTTTATTTCCTTTTTCTTTTCTTGTTTATTTCCCACGCGCGTCAGCTGCGTCATCAGATTGATGACGTACGTACCCCTGCAATTGAGCCTGACGTACACTTGAAGCTCCCTGTAATCTGTTGTTGTGTCTGAAAATGACATAAATGTGATATTATTTTAGCGAATGAAGTTAAACAGCCATTACTCGTAGTGTAAATCGCATTCTTTAAAATATACGATTATTACTGTAAAATATTCGGTTATCAACAATACAGTAATATAAATAGTTCATTGTGTACGAAAGTGCAATGATTATAGTTCGTGTTCCTTAAAACTTTAGCAACGTACTTCATAGTCAAGAGTCTTGTTGAGAAACACGACGCTTGTCGAAGTGCTGTCATTCAAGCCAAGGTAACCGCCGCCGTTGTTAGTTAGCTCTAGTGTGGCGTTGGTGGTGTTGTACAGCACGTAACCTTTAAGGAGGAGAAGTGAGTGACATTAGAAAAGACTTCGAAATATTCGAATACTAGCCTACTCGAGTGAAGATAAATGCCACAAAAAAGGTTGGGGACAACTGCTTGTGAATTATAAACGAGACAAGTACTGTAAAACTAAATGTGGGTGCTACAACGTGCAATGGAGTAAACTGGGGTAGCTTATCATGGGTATTATGTGGCGTAATAGAGGTATAAAAATCGTTTACATGTTTTAATTATCTCTCGTACTTAGGTTAGGGTTATTAAAATATATTTATTGAAAGACATTTATTTTTACAGAACTTTTAATGTATACATTCTTTCCTTCGTTTACAATTTGACACCTTGTTCTTTCCCTTCCTTTTACGTGATTACATTATTATCTTTGAGAGTGGATATGTGTGTTTATTTTATTATTGCTGTTATAGCTATATTGTGAATTGATGACATTATTTTCCCTGGGGTGATAGTGTTTAGTTCTTGTATGAGTGAGTTTGGGGGGGGCAAGTTTTCTTTTCTGCCCCCAGTGTGTGAACGTATTAGTTAGTACATCTTGTTGACATTTAGTTCTGTTAATAACTGTTCTACTATTGTGATTCCTAATTCCTTTCAGTGTGTTTTTGTATCTGTGCGTGTGTGTGTGTGTGTGTGTGTGTGTGTGTGTGTGCGCGCGCGTGTGTGTGTGTGTTTGTGTGTGTGTTTGTGTGTGTGTGTGTGTGTGTGTGTGTGTGTGTGATTTGGCTTGTTGTTTTCTTGTTAGTATGAAAGCAAGATAGGTTCTCCGTCGCATATGCATTTCTATTTGCCACGAGTTAATCCACATGCTGATTTTCGCATGCTTATACAGCAATATTATGAAGTTAATTTTATTGTCCTCGTGACATTTGTAAGTTTCAGATATAATGATCATCGGAAAGAATGATAATTTTATACTTTTCATAAAACAAAAACGTTCAAGCGATCCTTGCATCCGCGACAATAGCATGTTCTTGTTCATTTGTGTGACAATAGCATGTTCTTGTTCGTTTGTGTGACAATAGCATGTTCTTGTTCATTTGTGTGACAATAGCATGTTCTTGTTCATTTGTGTGACAAAAGCATGTTCTTGTTCATTTGTGTGACAATAGCATGTTCTTGTTCATTTGTGTGACAATAGCATGTTCTTGTTCATCTGTGTGACATTAGTATTATTTTCGTGTTCGTCTCTGTGACAAATAATATTATTCTTGTTTGTCTGTTGTGACAATGGAAGTGTTCGTGTTCATCTGTGTGACAAATGTACTGTTCTTGTTTATCTGTGACATTAGTATTGTTCGTGTTCATCTGTGTGACAATAGTATTGCTCTATTTTTTGTCTGTGTGACAATCTGTGTTTTATACTTTATTATTTATTTTTCAGTTTTATATTTTAAATCTGTGAAACCACTTATTTGTTTGTGTACTCTGGATTTTAAGACTGCAGAACTAGCTGCTTACCAGTTGTTGTGTTCTCTGGAAGATCAATAGGATTAAGTATATTCTCCGGACAGCCGTCTGTAACAAAAGCTTTCAGTGGAGTTAAGACAATCACCAGTTTCAAATTAATTCAAATGTCAAAGGTTACAAGACTGAAATTGAAAGATTTAATAGTCACACACAACGCAAAGTCATTGACTAGGGAAAACACACCTAGCAGTGACGTAACAAAGTGGGAAGTGTGTATACTAACTAAAAGAGGCGAACAGTGAAGTCAGTAAAATATGTATGAATTAAAACAATTTGACATTTAAAGCAGACACTTATGCTGTATATTGTACTTAAAAATATAAGTTATTTTTATGAAGCACTTTAGTGTATCCAAATATGGTCAAATCTTGTGAATAAAAGTTCACTGAATTTAATTTATATGTATTGTTTTGTTAAAATGGAACAACACATGTGTGTAAAAATACAACCTAATTTCATTTACTTTAAAAAAACACAACAAAACCATCTTACTCTCAGACGAACTGTCAGCTTTTCGGCAGTCAGTAATGTGTGCTTATTGTACAGTTCTGGCTTCTCAGGTTAATTGAATAATTCTCTGACGTATAATAATTTATACACTGTAATAAGTGTAGATAGATAGACAGATAGATAGATAGATAGATAGATAGATAGATAGATAGATAGATAGATAGATAGATAGATAGATAGATAGATAGATAGATAGATAGATAGATAGATAGATAGATAGATAGATAGATAGATAGATAGATAGATAGATAGATAGATAGATAGGTAGGTAGATAGAATTCTCAGTATTACATGAATGTTATTTTAAAGGTCCAGTTTTTAGCTGTAAGATAACTTACCTTGCAGAGCTGGCCGTAGGATCCACAGAAAAACTAAACACAAGAGAGTCTTGAATTTAAAAATGGCAGCGAAAGACATTTCCTTTCATGTGCTTAAGTATCCAAGAGAAGCTCATCAGCAACTAATCAATTCGGAGTCAAAAAGTAAAATAAAATAAAGCACTGATGTCGTAGTCAATCAGATCCAAAACAGCTATACTTCTCACAGCCAGTGTGCTCCTCCACTAAACAATTTTTTTAATTCCAAACTTTCTATCCAGATGAATCGGATCAGGGCATTGTTCCAATTCATAATCACATGTGACGCATCTTGCATCGCGGATCAGTCCTTTCCCTGCAAATCACACAACAGCGCAAGAGAATTACTTCAGTGTTACATACGTACTTGCAAATCACACAACAGCGCGAGAGAATTACTTCAGTGTTACATACGTACTTGCAAATCACACAACAGCGCGAGAGAATTACTTCAGCGTTACATACGTACTTGCAAATCACACAACAGCGCAAGAGAATTACTTCAGCGTTACATACGTACTTGCAAATCACACAACAGCGCAAGCTAATTACTTCAGCGTTACATATGTACCTGCTTGCACGTATTGCATGACAGATTTCACGAAGTGATGCGACTATTTTAATCCATCAATTAGTCAAGTAAATACGCAATGGGCTGCGTATCAAATTCAAATAAAATTATAGAGTACATTCAAATACCGTTAATGTCGTTCAATTTTAGTTAATTAGCTATCTGGTTAGTTAGTTAGTTAATTAATTAGTTTACCAGTTATTAGTACTGTTATTTATTTCCTTGCTACCTTTGCTCACTTGCTGTCTTTATTTACTTGGCTTACTTGTTACTAGAGTAGTAATAATCGTAGTTGTAGTATTGGTGGTAGTTAGTAGTGTTGGTAGTAGTAGTGATGGTGGTGTTAGTAGTGTTGGTGGTGGTCGTGGTAGTGATAGTGATGATGGTGATGATAGTAGTTATCATTATTATTATTACGTGTGTGCATGATGTAAACTTTATCTATAAGCCAACATTAAAAATAACTTACATTTTTTAATCGGATCGGATGACTGTCGTTGCCTGATTAGAAGAATAAATCTTACAAATCTGATCAGCTCTATTTTAATCAATTAAATATTAATGATAGTAGACGGTCATATATAATACGTTTTCTATTAAATATTTAAAATGCTACGCGAGATCACTAAACAATTCAAAATTATTTAAGAGGAAACAATAACTCATTATCGGAATACATTTTTGGAACATACAATGATCGTAACTTGTTTAGTAGTCGGACTTTTCTGCTGAATGCTTTCACTCATCACTGTGTAAGACAAGTACGACTTAGTGTCCACTGAAGTCAATGGAAGACATTGTTTGTGCTAATAGGTCACTATAGAGCGAGAATGCTTAAGTATTATAAATTTATTTAGAAGAAAGGGCGTCGACCTTGAACATGATGAAGAGTCGAGATCGTGCGAGGTGACTGGGAGTGGTGTTAATAAATGTGATGGCGTGTAGAAAAATTGTGCAGAAAAATTAATTTGGCATTAACATTGGCTTTGCATTGTGCGGCTTTTACACTGTGGGGCGCTGACAATAATTCTACATTGACGAATTGTTACTGGAAATTTGACATCAATGTTGATTTTGCAGAGTTCAAAGTAGGGCTTTGGGAGCGTAACACTAATTGCATTGTTGACACTAAGATCGTAACAATAATATTACCTTGTGCAGTTTTCATACTAGGGCATTAAGAATAATATAACTTTTCTGCACATTTCACAAAGAGGCATTAAAAATAATGTTACCTTTTGACGTTCTCACACCGGAGCATTAAAAATAATCTTATCTGTGTGTCGTTTTCACAATGGAATATGTGCCTTATGCATATTAAATTGGAGTTTAGCCAGCTACTGCTACCTTTGCCTTGATAAGACTAGGTTTTGGCAGTAATGGGACACCGTATGTTGTTATCATTCTCACTGCATTGTTTTCCTCTATATTTCTGTCTTCCCACCGTCTGTCTTTTGTTTTACTCTATTCTCTCTGCTCTTCTGTCTTCACTACTTGCTTCCTCTCTCTTTTTTCATTCTCTCTCTCTCTCTCTCTCTCTCTCTCTCTTTGCCCTTTCTATCTTTCTTATTTTCCTTCTCTATCTGTGGAATAAAACAGTTCCAAATAAAGCATAAAGATGCTTTGTAATCTTTGTACAATAGCTGAATTAGGATAGGGTTAGGGTTAGGGTTATGTCCTGCATATGATGACATAATAAAATTATAAAGGGCCTGTTCTGCCCTGCATACGATGACGTAATAAAATTATAGAGGGTCTACATCTATGCGGAAAATAATTTACATCAGATCTTTTGAATTCAGATTAGCAAATCTATTTTATTCTGTAAGGAGATTTTACTATGGAATCTAGATTACCTTTTTCATTAAAAAAAAAATTAAAATACATGAAATAGTTTTGTGTATAGTTCCATTTAAATGTCCTACTTTCTAACAAAATATATCGTTTATATCAGCTTCGTAAGCGGTTTTTGTATACCGAGCAGAAATTCAAGAATTTAGCTATTTTTGTTGATAATTACGCGCATCTCTTCCTTCTACATTGCCGTCATCTCTTTCCTTTACACTTTCTCTCTTTTTCTTTCTCTTTCGCATTCTCTCTTTCTCTCTCACTCTCTCTCTCTCCCTCCCTCCCTCCTTTCTGTCTTTTAAACACAGTAGTATTCAAAATTAAATTCAGAACATCGTGTCGTGTCGTGTCGTGTCGTGTCACTTATAAATTTAAAAAGCTGTAAATGTTTACTTATAACACAAACATATCGCAACCCGAAATGATAAACAAATCGTATCAATCTGATGTGTGTCACAGATTGGTGTAATTTATGGCACGATAACTAGTTAATACAAATTAAAACTTCCCTTCCTAATCAAGCACTTATAGATAATATATATTTCTCTCCATCGCTTGAACGGAACAATTTGAGATTAACCTTTGGGGCCACTCAATGACAAACGCCTACGGAAGATTACTTTGACCTCAGACCTTATGTGATACGTGACGTCATAAAGGTAGGCTGTACCTGCTACGCCCGGCACAACTTCCGATTAGCTTGTTATCCGCTGTACAAATATAATGTCGCTTCATTAGGATGACGTGACGTCACAAAGATATACTAATGCACTTCTGATCGTCTACAGGTGTTGTTCCTCTCTTCTTCCAGCCGACCACACTGAAATATTACATTAGGTCACACTCCATTTTACATCACCATAATCATATCTCGTGTTATCTTGTTTATCATGACGCTGTCAACGTTGGTGGGGATCATTCAATAATATCGTTTTATTTAGTTAATTAATTAATTAAGTTTTGTTTGTTAATTAATTGTTTACTTCGTTAATTAATATGTTACTTATTAAATTTTATTATTTGCATACGCAATTACTTTAGTTATTTTTTTTCTTGCTTTGTTTTGATTGGTTTCTTTAATTATCAAGCATGATGCATAAGAAAGTCTCGATTTGGGTCAAAATTTCTTCGTTCGCTCGGTCACGTACCGACAAACTTTAACAGTGAGAAAACGACAAGACATCGATCTCATTTAATTAAGTGTTTGTGACAGTTTGGATGAAAGCACTTGTATTGTTTGTTAAGTACTGTTGCTTTTATGTAATCTTGGGCTCCGACAGTTGCATGCGTTGTTAACTGCAGGATTACTGCAAGACACGAGTAAAAACTTCTCCATTTGAAAAATGTTTTCATATTTTAAAAACCGGTATCTGTTAATTTATGGCGTAAGTAAAACTTAAATGACAGTCGAAAGCTCTTTTTTCCCGAACGTAAAAAAATAATTCTGTTTTCATGTTCAAGTATCGTTTGGCATTAAATAAAAAAAATAATTGTTTTCATGTTCAAGTATCGTTTGGCATTAAATTTAAAAAAAATAATTATGTTTTCATGTTCAAGTATCGTTTGGCATTAAATAAAACAGAATACAAATAGTACGACACAAGTGGCCAAAATGTGGACCATTAATGAATTATACATGTTCTATAGTACACATGTACATACTCATACATACTGAAACATCACATGTGTGTGTGTGTGTGTGTGTGTGTGTGTGTGTGTGTGTGTGTGTGTGTGTGCGCGCGCTCGCGCACTCGCGCAAACACAAAGATATATAATGTGGCTGCATAATACCTGTCTTCAAACACTGACAGCCATTTTCACAACAATTGATTCTCCAATTGATACATCTTTCTGTCTAGATTATCTGTAAAGTGTTACCCACACGCATGCCTTTAAACCAACGAGACGTCAAAATGGCCAGACAATTAAACAGAATTGAAATATCTGGCCAGCCATTGGCAATTCAACTCACTATCAAAACACCTTTAACAAACTCCACAGGAAAATTGCAACGAACGTACCTTTTCTATTAGAGAGAATTGTTCAGAGAAAAAGATAATTGCTAAACATCTTGGGGCAGGCTTTGTGTGCCACGGAACACAAAAACATCACGCTGTAGCCCGCTAGAAGATATTTAAACTCAAACCTGTTAGATAAATCCCGGACACTGCGACTCTGCTTCAGTTATGATGGAAACAACGACATCAACTGAAATTGCGAGTAGATAAGACCAAAAATGTCATCGTCCCACACGGGGCGTTTCTGAGGAGAAACAGAAAAACGCAAAACAAGCCGGTGTCAGCCATGTCGTCCAGTTCACCATCCCGATTTGAGCGACGCAGTTGACGAATCAATGGAATGTGACACAAAGATAAAAACCCTGTTTTTGATTGCATGGCTCCCGTTGTTCATCTGAGGCACTGATTCCCTTCTGATAATGGTTCGAATCTAACCGACAGCTAGCTAGCCACGCTCACTGACATCTCTCGGGTAGCATCGCATCATACCATAAATCTGCCCGGTACTTAAAAGCAGCAATAACAACAGCAACAAAATTAATGGTGTGGATGTTGTCAAGATAAGGGTTCCATTGTTACTACGAATTATTAACAGATACACATCTCCTTTTGCTTGTACTGAGATTCCTCGGTACTCCTCCAGATATACTCCATATAGATTTTCGCACACTCCTCACGAGCTGTTTGGAAATTAAAGTAATTGTGTATCAGAACTTTGTTCTTTGAGCTTTACTGACGTATTTTCTTTGTCACAGCAACGCCCGCCAGCAGTATGTAAGCCGCTAAAATAATGACGCCCCAAGCTTCGTTGTAATTGGTCGCATGTACGTGTCTTTATGTTGTTTGTTTCAACCAGTCAAAAATACTGTATGGTATAAACTATAAAGTAATCGCTGTTGCTGGTGTATGCTGTCGTTTATTTCAGTCAGTATATTGTTTATTTTAATCTGTTAAATGCTGTCTAGAAAAAGAAAAGAAGTAAATGATGATGTTACTTATTTCATTCAGAATGTTTTCTGTACACGTCTGTATGTTGTTTATTTCAACCTATTAAATACTGTCCAGAGTTAGGCAGAGAAATGAATGCAACTGTTACTTATTTCAGTCATTAAATGTCTCCATTTTGTTTATTTCAATCTGCCAAATGATGTATATATACAAGAAATGTTTGATGCTGTTACTTATGTATTACACTGTTATCTGTACGTGTCTTTACGATGTTTATTTCACTCTGTACATGCTGTCTATATATAATAATGAGTGATGCTATTACTTATTTCAGTCAGTTGTCTGTATACATCACATGTTTTCAGGTTTGTTTCAGTCGAATACTATCTGTACAAAGCAATGTATGGTGCTCTTCTTTATTTCAATCAGAACGTTGTCTGGGTAGGTCTTCATGTCGTTGAGTTGTTTGTTTCAAATACATGTACTTGAAATATTAATTATACGGCAACGATTTTCAGACTTTTCAACTCACGGCACAATGAACAAAGCGCTAAACTTGACACGGCACAATGAACAAAGTGCTAAACTTGTCATGGCACACTGAACAAAGCAGTAAACTACTCACGGCACAATGAACAAAGCGCTAAACTTGGCACGCACAATGAACAAGGCGCTAAACTTGGTACAATGAAACAAAGTGCTAAATTTGGCACACTGAACAAAGCGCTAAACTTGTCATGGCACACTGAACAAAGCAATAAACTACTCACGGCACAATGAACAAAGCGCTAAACCTGCCACGGCACAATGAACAAGGCGCTAAACTTGGCACAATGAACAAAGCGCTAAACTTGGCACAATGAACAAAGCGCTAAACTTGGCACGCACAATGAACAAGGCGCTAAACTTGGCACAATGAAACAAAGCGCTAAATTTGGCACACTGAACAAAGCGCTAAACTTTGCACAATGAACAAGGTGCTAAACTTGTCACGGCAAACCATCAGTTTCTTAAGGAGAGACTTTTTCATTGTGTTTAAAAGTTGAACATACGTTGCCATTTGACACCACTGGACTAGAAAGGAGTAAACTGTTGTCATTCTTATCGACCTTTTATGAAAAATAAACAGTTGCAAATAAACTTGTAAAATGTACCTCAACGAATTATTTTAATTCCTCATTTTTCCTTTCTATTTTTCGACCTTCCCCAAAAACTCTTTACGGTGCACCTTTGGAAAACGCTGGTCTATATAAACTATAAAGTAATGATGGGTGTTGTTTATTTCAGTCAGATTGTTAAGTATACAGGTCTGCATAAAGAAATGAGGCGTGTTGTTTATTTCAGTCAGATTGTTAAATATACAGGTCTGCATAAAGAAATTAGGGGTGTTGTTTATTTCAGTCAGATTGTTAAATATACAGGTCTGCATAAAGAAATTAGGGGTGTTGTTTATTTCAGTCAGATTGTTAAATATACAGGTCTGCATAAAGAAATGAGGGGTGTTGTTATTTATTTCAGTCAGATTGTGAAGTATACACGTCATCAAATGATGTTTATTTTAATCAGTCAAAATACACTCTTTATAAGGTAAAGAAAAATACTGTTATTTATTTTAAAGCGTTGAATACTACTTCTCAATTAGCTTGCCTTTGTGACTACTACTTATTGTTTACCAGTTGCTTCTTATTTAACTTTCATTGTGTTGAATAAATTTTGTTATTTGTTAGTCATACTTCAATTTCTGTATTTAGACAAAGAAGGAGATATGCATACTTAAATGGGGGGGGGGGGTTAATTTTAATTGTGTTAAAAAATCAGACAATAGTATATTTTGGGAAGTGTGCCCCTGAGCTGAGGGAGAGTGTGTATGGACCAGAATTCCTATACGATCTAGAAGTGTTCGAACTTACAAGGAGTGATAGGAGTTCTGAAACGGTGACACTCAGAGGCAGGTGGGAATAAATTAATTAACGGTTAATGTCTCTGAGGTCTGACCGAGTTTCTTCGTCTGCAAATTACGAAGGCCGATACGGGTGGAATTAAATAGATTATGGAGTTGGATAGCTAATATGTTAAACCGCCCATTGCACAGTTACTTATTTCAATGAGTCATAATGCGATATAAACAACTCTAGTAAGAAAATTGTTCACTTCTTTTGTCAAAGTGCGAGCTGACAACTCTCAAGGCAGTGACCGTGGACATTTGTTATTCCTGCAGTCAAGACAGAGTTCAAAGTATAGAACAGAACGCAGTAAAATACATAATATTTCTACGAAACATGCGTGAAAAGGTTTTTCGTCTATATCTACATACATAATCGCGCTCACTAACATAACACTCACGCACTCGCGCGCTCACATACAGACACACAGGCAGACACACTCGCGCGCACACATACAGACACACAGGCAGACACACGAGTGCGCACACACAAACATTCACGTGTTCACTAAGAGGATTAACAGCATTAGCATATCATTTGATTCGTTCCGCATATTGTGACACACAAAAATAAACATAATAAACGAAACATCTCTACAGTAATTCTTTCCAGCATATTGTGACACACAAAAATAAGCATAATAAACAAAACATCTCTACAGTAATTCTTTCCAGCATATTGTGACACACAAAAATAAACATAATAAACGAAACATCTCTACAGTAATTCTTTCCCGCATATTGTGACACACAAAAATAAGCATAATAAATAAAACATCTCTACAGTAATTCTTTCCCGAATCAAACTTACATAAGGTAGCGCGATCCTCGATCACCACATCCATTTTAAAAAAAAACAAAAATATTTTTTTTAATATGATTCAGAGCTGTAGTCGTTGGATTGCTTGTTAATGATGGCAAAACGGACACTTACCTGTGAAACGTAGTTTGTTTGGCAAAGAATTTATCTGATTTATATTCTGCAACAGGTGCCAATGTTGGCCAATACACCGCCCTTATGTGACTAAATTACTGAATAATTCACTTATCGGTAGGCAGAATATAGTACACACATATTTTTAGTGATTATTAAATGTTTTGACAGGGCTCACGCCTGTTGCTGACCTCATTAAGTTTATCTTACGAACGATAAAATTGATTCACGAAAAACACGTTAATAATGACTAGATGCGGGAGTCAGAAGTATATTAAGATTATCAGAAATTGCAAGCTCAAAAAATTCTCTAAGTTGTGAGAGTAAATTTGTGAAATTAAAGTTGTGAAAGTAAAGTTTTGAAAGTAAAGTTGTGAAACTAAAGTTGCGAAAGTAAATCCACCTGGACTGACACCAGAGCGACAACTGTACTTGCGCCAGAAAGTTAGTCCTCTTGTCAAAAAACTACGTCACGACATCTCTGCCCCTGATACAATCATGATGCCAACATTTCAAGACATTGACATACTAACCTACTGAATAATTGCTAATTACTTTGACAAACTCAATTTGATGACCTATTTCGCTTTGTGCGAGCTGACTAACCCCGGTTTGTGAGTAGGAAGTCACTTTTAAAATGAAAGCATTATATTTATACTATATATAGTTATTTTCACTCAGTAAGTACTCTTTTAGTATAAACAATTTAAGGCTTTGCCTTTTTATATAAATGAGGACAGTGTAGGGTCAAGTTAGCATGCTACGAAAAGAACTGTTGATATGGCAAGAGTATGCATGAACCATTAATTCATATTCATATTTTAGATGTTGCGCATAAACAGAATATTTGACAGTTTTAATAATAACAATTTTTGTACTGTAAGTGCCAAAGCTTTATTGACATTTTGTGTAAATTTTATGACGAAATATCTTTAATTGTTATGGTGAAGCTGGTTTTGAATTTTCATAACGTTTAAACTCCGCCTTCTCAAAACATAATTCCCCTCATGTTTGATGTTTAATACACCCTATATCAATAACTCATGTTTGATGTTTAATACACCATTTATCAATAACTCGTGTTTAATGTTTAATACACCATATATCAATAATTCATGTTTGATGTTTAATACACCATTTATCAATAACTCGTGTTTAATGTTTAATACACCATTTATCAATAACTCATGTTTAATGTTTAATACACCATTTATCAATAACTCATGTTTGATGTTTAATACACCATTTATCAATAACTCATGTTTAATGTTTAATACACCATTTATCAATAACTCATGTTTGATGTTTAATACACCATTTATCAATAACTCATGTTGTTTAATACATCATATATAACTATTTGTCCGATTTTAAAACGGTTTTCACCTTAAAAGTTTTAAGCATTCAAACCTCTATTAAAGGATCTAAAAAATAACTAAAAATCACTTATTGGGACAACATGACTGATGTCATGATGGAGGGTCACATTTGATTCGCCGACAAGACAGGTAGAGAAGAGACTAGTGAATAATTTTATAATAAAAAGTTGTTAACTTCCAGAATAGCCAAAGGTTTCAAGTATTTAAGATCGCCAACTTAACGCTCTTTACTTTCCTGTTTTTTCTTCAGTCAAACAAATGACACGTGCTCTCTATGCAAACTTGTTCTGATCCAACAATCTATTTGTATCATCCAGCATATCTATTTGTATCATCCAGCATATCTATTTGTATCAGCCAGCATATCTATTTGTATCAGCCAGCAATTCTATTTGTATCATCCAGCATATCTATTTGTATCAGCCAGCATATCTATTTGTATCAGCCAGCATATCTTTGTTCTCTTAAAATGCTGAAGAGTTAATTTTGTGTAATGGATTATAAACAAAGGTAACAGCCTGCCTATTAAAATTACACACGCGCGTGCGATTGTCATTTCACTGAGAGTTATCTTGTAAGCTAAATGCAGTCGTATCAACAAAAAAAAAAATCTGTTATTCTATTATCGTCTGTATGCAAATGTGCCACAGGTTGATTTTTTTTTAAACCAGTTAAATCGAAAAACTGGTAGTACCCGACAGACAACAATGATTTGCTGGCTTTACGCCAAGAGACGGGAACACACAATTCGTTGTCAGCTAATCTGAATCAGTGATAAAACATTACGTAAGCGAGAGGAGAACACACGATTCTTTGTCAGTCAATCAGCTATAAAGCATTACGTAAGCTGGGTGTGACTGCAAAGTAAAGACGAAATAAGTTCGATTGGATCTTTCTTTCTTTCTTTCTTTCTTTCTTTCTTTCTTTCTTTCTTTCTTTCTTTCTTTCTTTCTTTCTTTCTTTCTTTCTTTCTTTCTTTCTTCCTTTCTTTCTTTCTTCCTTTCTTTCTTATTTCTTCCAGAATTTGTTGTCATACAGCATTTGTCTCTATTAAATAAATTTTAACAAAGGATAGAAAAAAAACAAGAGAAATAAAATGCAATTAAATAAAAAATAAAAGCATTTTCCCCTCGTCCTTATTTGTGTTGTGGCTGATGTGTTCAACTGCCATAATAATATTGAATTTGTGTCCTTTCAATAATCGATGGTACTGCTAAATTATGGTAACCCTAATAACGTAACCTTTTGTGGGCCCAATACTTAAGCCTTTGTGGTCCAGTACTTTGTGAGCTCAATACTTTATTTTAACGTTTGTGGGCACAATACTTAAGCCTTTGTGGTCCAGTACTTTGTGAGCTCAATACTTTATTTCAACTTTTGTGGGCCCAATACTTAAGCCTTTGTGGTCCAGTAGTTTGTGAGCTCAATACTTTATTTCAACTTTTGTGGGCCCAATACTTAAGCCTTTGTGGTCCAGTACTTTGTGAGCTCAATATGTTAACCTCTGTGAGTAAAATAATTTAGTCTTTGTGGGTCCAATATTTTAGCCTTTGTAGGGACCAATACTTTAGTCCTTGTGGGGCCCAATACTTTAGTCTTTGTAGGCTCAGTACTTTAGTCTTTAGTCCTTGTTAACCCAATTCTTTATTCATTGTGGGCCGACTATTTTACTTTTTGTGGGCCTAATAACTTAACACTTGATATCCAAATATCGTAATGTATGTGACACTTTTTAATCGTCTGCATCCTATACATTAACGTTTGGAACCCTAATGTTCACAACTTATGCATCTGTGACTGCACTATTGTAAAGTTGTCCCCATTTCCTTAAATCATGTGACCTCAATACATTACGTATATGACTTCAATACATTACGTGTATGACCACAATACATTACGTGTGTGACCTCAATACATTACGTGTATGACCACAATACATTACGTGTGTGGCCTCAATACATTACGTGTATGACCTCAATACAATAAGTGAGTGACCTCAATACACAAAACTTTCTAAATCTGAGTTAGTTCAGTGATAATGCACCTTTCGACAGTTTTCTTTGTATTTTATTATTTCAGTTGTTTGCTTAAGATTTCTGACACACACACACACACGCGTGAACACACATGCACGCACGCACATGTACATGCCGTACACACACACACATGCACAAATGCACACGCACATACTTAGCATTGTAAAGGATCTCCTCGCATCACTGGAAATAAATTTAAAATATGATTCTTCCAACTTTAAGAACATGTCCAGCCAAGGACAGTAAGTGTTAAACAGATGTTGTTGTTCATGGCTGAAAATCGATCTAATTTGATAGAACAATTGTTGTTCATGGCTGAAAATCGATCTAATTTGATAGAACAATTGTTGTTCATGGCTGAAAATCGATCTAATTTGATAGAACAATTGTTGTTCATGGCTGAAAATCGATCTAATTTGATAGAACAATTGTTGTTCATGGCTGAAAATCGATCTAATTTGATAGAACAATTGTTGTTCATGGCTGAAAATCGATCTAATTTGATAGAACAATTGTTGTTCATGGCTGAAAATCGATCTAATTTGATAGAACAATTGTTGTTCATGGCTGAAAATCGATCTAATTTGATAGAACAATTGTTGTTCATGGCTGAAAATCGATCTAATTTGATAGAACAATTGTTGTTCACGGCTGAAAATCGATCTAATTTGATAACACAATTGTTGTTCATGGCTGAAAATCGATCTAATTTGATAGAACAATTGTTGTTCACGGCTGAAAATCGATCTAATTTGATAACACAATTGTTGTTCATGGCTGAAAATCGATCTAATTTGATAGAACAATTGTTGTTCATGGCTGAAAATCGATCTAATTTGATAGAACAATTGCGTGTTGAATGATCTCCTTTCCGTGCACCATTACAGATGCAAGAGGACCTGTGCCAATTACTTTATCCTTTACAACACGAACAAAAAAACCCAAAGTTTCATTCTTTGCTTACCGCTCTCTCTCTCTCGCGCGCGCGCTCTCTCTCGACTGTGTCACATAATGGCTTATGAAGCCCACCCCCACCCCTCCTCTAAAAGTAGACACCATGTAAACCGAACTTCTAGAATGGCTGACCCTTATGCTTGGGCTGGAAACATACCTAAATGTTCCAGACAACTCACTAAACTAACCAATCAAAGTGCAGCTCAGCCATGCAAAACGAATGTACCAGAAACTCACCTGTAAATCGATAGTTGCATTCTCCTAACCATTGAGGCCACAGGTATTTTGGCTCTCAGTTTTAAGTATAATCATACTACTAACCTTATCGCTGGTTGTCAATACAGCAGGAAATCATCCTCTGTATATATTACTGCTGAAGGTATAGGGTTTTGCTTGAATAACTAATACCATATTCATGTTTATCTCTTGACATTAAATATATTTTATATTGTTATATTTCATTTTGATATTTAAATGTAGGATGACCATTTACGTAAGAGTGTTTTGTCAGAGAACACATGAGGACAGTTACTTATCCCGTGTGTATTTTTTTGGATGATGTGTCTGAAGACTTTATCAACGATATCTGAGATGTTAAGTTCGATAAGCATAGAGCTGTGAAACAAAAGCCAGAACCACCTTATCTTGGGTGTTGACTTTAATGAGTATTGCACCATGAAGCAACACCAGAGCAGAATGACCCACGGGCCAAGGACCAGTTCAACAGAACACATGAGCATTGCTAACGACATTCATTGGGATCTAGATGACACATCAGGCAGACCTGAAGTTATGTATTTATAAAGTCACAACCTCACAGCTTCAGTCAAATTGTAGACAAACTCTACCAAAGTACTCAGAGTTCACTCAGAAATATTCAGTGTTTTCTTATAATCTCATTTATAGTATGCTCATAGGAACGAACCAAATAACTACTACAGTGCTATAGGATTCGAACATTCTCTTACAACACTATATAGTCAAGATTATGAACTTAAATAATATATAGATACTAACTGTAGCTGTTGAACTATTTGCTATATGTAACCATGTTGCTTTACATTATTACTTGTTGAATACAATTATTGTTGATACATAGGCCTCTCGTGTTAGTGTGACTCACTTACATGTTATATGTTGTAGTTTGTCACCTGTATTTACTTACTATCCTGGCTGTATGTATCGGGGATTGGGGGACTCGAGCTATCCTATAGAACTATCACTCTTCTGTTCTACATCTTCTATCGTTATTCATTCTAACACGTGTGGCCAGCCAGAAGGTGTGCTTGGGGGTTTAGCCTAAGATTACGGTCAGCCCGGGGAGTGGTGGAGAATTAACATATAGCCCATCTCCCAGCAAAACGTCACTGATTGGTTAAAAGCGTCTGACGTAAATAGTAGACAGTTCACCTGAAACGTGTTAAAGGGCATTAATCAGAAATCAGTCAAATCAGTTAATATTTTCTCATTCAGTCATAGGTTCAGCTCTTAATATACAGAGATTAATTGATTAAGATCCCAACTAACACAAGGACAGGGGGATCAATGAGCTTCAAGTCGCAACCGAAATGACCTGATTTTATTAACGTCCAACATTTTTTGGCTCTTACTTTCTCACATATTTTGCGCCATTACAGAGACCGCGACACGTACAGTCTCTAAAGTAGTCTAAAGACATGTTCCTCGAACTTACAATCTCTAATGACATGTTCCTTGACACTTACAATCTCTAATGATATGTTCCTCGACACTTACAATCTCTAATGATATGTTCCTCGACACTTACAGTCTCTAATGACATATTCCTTGACACTTACAGTCTCTAATGACATGTTCCGCGACACTTATAGTGATTGCCAATCTACTCAATGTTTAGACTGCCAATTTCATTCAAAGGTCAGCAAAGTAAGATACTCAAGTTTAGACTGGTATTCCAAATTAGTACGCACGTCATGTTTTTACCAATTATTATAACGTGTATTATTATTATTGAGAGATATAGAAGGGGTGGGGGGAGAAAAAGCGGACAAATAATAGGTTCGTGCATTAATCAGATTATCTATTTCTCTGTCTGCCACTTGGTTAAGTTTAATTTAAATGGTAAGCTATATGTGGTACGTACCCCTTCAGAATAAATCCACAAAATGCTAAAGTTGTGAACTTTTGTTTAATCCGCGAACCAGCTCCAAAACTAAATCAGCTTCGGGCCACGTGCCGTCACATCCGTACTTCAGTTACTGACCGGTTTGGTTAATTCCATTCATTATGTCACATTCGAACCTTCAGTTACTGACTGGGTTGTTTAATCCCACACATTATGTCACACTGGAGTCTTCAAATGCCGACTTTGGCTTGAGTAATTCCATCTCGAACTGAGTAAACGTTGTGTGGAGGCGATCAATGTGTGAGCTCGCATTCTTTTAACTCTGTTATTTCAGTCTGGCACACACTTCTGTTATTTCAGTCTGGCACACACTTCTGTTATTTCAGTCTGGCACACACTTCTGTTATTTCAGTCTGGCATACACTTCTGTTATTTCAGTTTGATATACACTTCTGTTATTTCAGTCTCATGTACACTTCTGTTATTTCAGTCTGATGTACACTTCTGTTATTTCAGTCTGATATACACTTCTGTTATATCAGTCTTGCATACACGTCTGTTATTTCAGTTTGGTATACACTTTTGTTATTTCAATCTGGATTACACTTCTGTTATTTCAATCTGGATTACACTTCTGTTATTTCAATCTGGATTACACTTCTGTTATTTCTATCTAGATTGCAGTTCTGTTATTTCAGTCTGGATTGCACTTCTGTTATTTCAATCTGGTATACACTTTTGTATTTCAGTCTGGTATACACTTCTACTATTTCAGTCTAGTATACACTTCTGGTATATCAGTCTGGTATACATTTCTGTGATTTCAGTCTGGCATGCACTTCTGTTATTTCCGTTTGGTATACACTTCTGTTATTTCAGTCTGGATTACATTTCTGTTACTTCTATCTGGATTGCATTTCTGTTATTTCAGTCTGGATTGCAGTTCTGTTATTTCAGTCTGGATTGCAGTTCTGTCATTTCAGTCTGGATTGCACTTCTGTTATCTCATCTGGTATACACGTCTGATATTTCAATCTACCATGCACGTCTGTTATTGCAACCTGAAATCCACTTATTTCTGTTATTTCAATCTAACGTACCCTTATTTCAATCTGGTAAGCACTTCTGCCGAAGGTAATACGCAGTTAAGCTATATCTTCGTAGTCGTCTTCAAAGGTTACTAATGAATACATACATACAAATCAATGATGATCCAATGAGTAATCTCGGGGCAAGGTCATTTCAAATTAGCTCGCTATGCGATTGGTTAGCTCGGTATTAGTTTCAAACTACCAACAAAATAAAGAAGAAAAACCTGCTCCACACACAAAGAAGACAAAGTTCAAATACTTTTTATGATCACTAATTCATACCTTTTTTAACGCTCTAGTTGAAACACGAAGTTTATTTATAAATGAAGCAGTCGCTGATCAAAACCAATACAACAGCAACAACAAAAATAGTATCGCAATAGAATCAGATTTTCTATCAAAGTCGTGTCCACGAACTGATCTTCATATTCGCAATGACACAGGTCTGATGAAAAATGTACGACAGACACTGTGCCTGCTAATGAAAGGAATGCCGACGAAGGCACGTGACTTGGAAAACCCACTGAATCTTTTATAAGATCTATACTCTGACAAGCCTGTCCACCCGAGATATTGTAAGATGTGTGTGTGTGTGCGTGAGAGCTTTCGTCTGCCCACCCGACAACTGGCCACGGAGAATGCTTTTCTAATTTCAGACACGGTCTTTGGTTCGTTCTGTAGAGTCTGCGCCATTGTTGTTGTGCTGATAAACTACGCTGTTGCTGGCCGAGCATTAGCTGAGTTTTCTAAAAAAAAATTAAAAAAAAAATATCCCTCTGAGTAAGGCGATATTTTTAGTATTTCGATTTGCTGGGTGTTGATACACTAAACTAAAATTTGCTGTATGCTTCCCAAGATTTTCAAATAAACATACGTTAAGAATATATTTTTTGACTATTGTTTCGAGTTGATAAGCCACAGTATGTTGTATCATGGCCAATTCTCCTCGCTACATGTCTCCCTCTTTCTCACACATATAAAGCATACGCACATACACATACACACACACACACTTATACACAAATACATAATTGATATAATTTTGAGAGTATGAATTACTGTTTCGATGTTGAAAAGCTAAACAATTTTGACATCCTAGTTATTTAGGACAAAGAAGAATTGCATTATTGATGAATTGATAATTTGAAGTTTTCTCTAGTAAATTATCGCCCTTTAGATGCTATGTTGCGTTAATACGCTTAGATATGTTTCGTTATACCAAACTTTCTCCAATAATCTTCACTTTGGATGAATGTAACTGTTGTGTTTTATAAATTGAGCCTCTTGCATTGCCATATGTACTAGATTTCTCAAATTATGGTCACTATAAATATAAGCTTTCATTCTTATATCGCACTCTTGTATTACTCCTATAGCTATTATGTTCATAATCCATACCGTATTCTACAGTACCATGTTTATTCAAATAATAGTCACTTTGGATACGCATTAAAGAACTATATTAACACGTTGTGTTTTTTGCACTTTGGATACGCATTAAAGATCTGTATTAACATGTTGTGTTTTGGGCACTTTAGATACGCATTAAAGATCTGTATTAACGCGTTGTGTTTGGGGTACTTTGGATACGCATTAAAGATCTGTATTAACGCGTTGTGATTTTGCATTGCCATTCCCAATATTGGTAAAACGTCACTGTCCGTGAGTGTTGTTTTTATTTGTGGATGATGGAAGCTGTTTTGAGTTGTGATCTGTCCTGTTTTGGCCTGGTACCATAATCCATAAAAGTCTCGAGTAGCATTCTGTCGAATTCACTGTCGTTGTGAGTTGTATTCTATCCAGTTTAGACCAGGCCTCGCCATTCATGACTGTCGTTTTGATTTTCACTCTATCGATTGCTCTATTACTGCTCAACTAGCCCCACTCTGCTATATGTCTTGTTCACCTGACAGTCGTTCATGTGGATGTGCGAGGACGACGTGTGTTGACAGTTTACCATGTCAAACGTTTACATATTATGTCAAATGTTTACATATTATGTCAAATGTTTACATATTGAGTCTCTGAGTCAAAGCTTATTCCGTTTTGTTATGCTGCAGGACGTTATAAAATAACTATTGATCTACTGTATGTGTTAGTCTTGCTTGGAAGTGGATGTGGGGGGGGGGGGGGGAATAAGTTGTTCTGTGGACTGCAATAAAGAATTCATGAAGCAATTATCAACCGTACTAAATATAATGCTATCTTTTCCAAATTCTTCTCGACCAAACTGCGAGTCCCCGGCCCGTTCTGGTGTGGCTTTGCAGCTCAGCACTCGTCAAAACCACTTCCGGAATAAAGTGACGTCCAGAATAAAGTGGCATGTATTCCAAAAGTGGTTAGAGCACAAAAGCAGGATAAGAAATTCTTTCACAGAATGAAGATGCTGCTGCTGATGATGATGATGATGTGTGACTCCTCTGGACACCCTTCATTCGTAATGATTATTATTTACTAATTAACAACACTAACTAATTACCCCAAGTGATCGAGAATCTTAATTTATAGTTACTAATATTTTTCCCAAAAGACCAACATGTCTCTCACTTGGCGGATTAAAAGGATATCGTAAAACTCTACTCTTTACACAATAATACGATAGACGTTTTACTGTCGCATAATGTTTCTGTAGGTGGAAACTTCTTACTAAAGGAGTAATAAAACTGTCTTTTTATTTACATTTAACGAACCCCCCCCCCCCCACTGTTACTCCAACATAAGTTTTAATATATGCGCAAGAAGGTTAATAAGTTTAACAATAAATTTATTAAATCAACAATCAAATATACAACATATGAATATAATCAAAAGAGCATTAACGTTTACATCACTTCACAACAATGTTTGATTAATGCTAGACACTCATACAGATTATCTCAGCATAGACATCAGCAGTCAAATTAGCATATATGTATATTCAAGTTCATGGATGGATATAATTCATCACAGAAATGAGAGTGGAGTTTTAGAGAGATAATTATAGTCAATATATGTAACTTTTTTTAACGATGGCCAATGTTACTAACATGCATTCATGATCACGTGGTTTGCAACAAGTCACTGTCTTTCTTATTTAGACGGTAGAACGTCTGGGCACATTACACAACTTTTCCAGAATCTTTCTTATTTAGACGGTAGAACTTCTGGGCACATTCCACAACTTTTCCAGAATCTTTCTTATTTAGACGGTAGAACTTCTGGGCACATTACACAACTTTTCCAGAATCTTCAATGCACTCACAAAGCACACCCTGGAGAATAGTCCAGAACTTTGCATGCGCTATCAAAAGCATATCACACAGAGTGTTCTAGCATATCACACAGAGTGTTCTAGAATCTTCATGTGAGCTACTCAACTCACATGCTCACTAATAATGTTGGGAATGTTCAAATAAAAATGTTGTGATTTATCAAGACCAAACTAAAGCCTCTATTTTTGCTGTACTGGCTTTCAAATGGAATTCACAGGAATCAACTTAGAGCAAAACGTTTACTGGTAAGTTCAGTGATAAAGTTGGTTATACACACGAACGTGATATAACAGTCAGTGTGGTCTGAAGTGGATCAAAAGCATCAAGGAAAAAAGACACACACCTCTCATTAAGCTAATGATCGCCTTTATGACCGGAGTTATGTCAAAATCCAAATGATTAGAATATAGACTTTCTTTAACAAAGTAACTTTCGGTCCATCCCCATTAGATGAAGTTGTTATGAACAAGTGTGAGACTATTAGTCAGAACAACTATCATCTGTTTGGAACTGGTTTGGATTGCATTATTATCATCATCATCATCATCATCATCATCGCAAGGTAGGTATGAGATTTCATCTTCTAAATACAGTTAAAGTTTTCATTTCTAACACTTTATTCTTTGAAATTTCAAATACATCTAAGTGTCTTTTATGAGTATTTTATCGATATTGAACACTTTAGACATAAGGAAGATTATTTTTATGAGCACAGATATTTTAAAAGTATACTTTGCATTGCTGGTAAAATTTCTAAGATATGAAAGTTTAAAATTGTATATATTTTTTTTAATATATAATTTGGTCTATCAATCATGAGACGATTATATACTAATGTTAAAATAAATCTTAAGATAGATAGATAGATAGATAGATGGATAGATAAATAGATAGATAGATAGATAGGGAACATTGAGAGTACTGAAGTTTCACTTTGAATGTGATTAATTTGTACATTTAGAAACAAGTTTAGACACTGGCTCCTTATTCAACGAGTTGAGATTAGGGCCATTTAAGAACTCGATACCATTCGGGTACGTGCTGTTGTTTGACCGAGTATGGTAATCTATCGACCCCTTTCGGTGCTGCTGCCAAGTAGTTTGTCATCTCGGCTCTCAGCGCCTTCCCCACCCTGCTGAACTATTGATTCACTCCGTCCATTGTTTGAGTTTGGGTGGACTAAACAGTAAAACACGACATTCTCATTTCAACCTCGGTCGATGAAAACTTAATGATCACGTGGTTAGACGAGTTACGGCGCTAAAGGTGGATAATACATGGTATCGTGTGATAAGCAAAGCTGTAAACATTTAGTTTCGTAATTTCTTTTATTTTAAATATTTTTTTAATCCAACTGAACGCGTAAATACGTAGGCCCTACTCAGCGATGATAACATAATCTCAAAGCCCATTAGAAAGAAATCTTCAAGTGTTCAAACTAGGTGTAGGGGCCGATAAAAGCTACCAAGTGACAGCCAGAAGTTGATATATCAGGTGTATCATTCATCGAATACTCCCCATTCATTCAAAATAATAATAAAGACACCCGATTGGAAAAGTTTGAAATTCATGTAAATGAAATTTTGAAATAACACAAATCAAAACATTAACAGCAAAACTATTCGTCACAAACAGGAAAAGACAAAAATTTGTGAATTTCATGTCAAATAAGTTATATCATGTACTACGCTTGCCCTTTCAAAAATTGTATACTGTAGATAGAATTAATTCGAAATCAGCACATAAAACCTTTCGTAAATATTGAGAAGAATAAAGGAAAGTGTGTGAACCAAATGAATGTGAAGCATACTGTCAAAATCTCGATCGCACTAATTGAAATGTACAGTATAAAATAAATGGTAGTGTGAGTATAGCGGCACCACCACACCCGCTCGTGCGTAATATTGTTTACAAAAATGGCAGCATAATCATGCATAAGAATGTGGCGCAAATTGTAAAGAGATGTCCACAAATAGGAATGATACAGGGTGGAGCTGTTAGCAAAGAACAAAGATATACAAGGAATTTTCATAAATAGCAATTTTTTTAAAAAGTGCACTCATATAACAATTAAATTTTAGAAAGCCACATGAACGAATGTACCAGAAACGCACCTGTAAATTGTAAGAGAATGCAGCTGACCGATGAGGCAACACAATATTTTGGCTCCAGGTGTTAACAAAGATTATTCATTACCACTAGCCTTATGGCTAGTTATCGCCACTGAAGGAAATCATCCTCTGCATATATTACTGCCAAAGGTATGTGGTTTTGCTAGGCTAACTAATATTATGCTCATGTTTATTTTTTGACATTAACTATAATTTATATTGTTATATTTTCGCTTATGATATTTAAATATATGATGGCCATGCAAGAGTGTTTTGTCAGAAAACTAATGAGGACGATTTCTTAGTCCATTTGTATTTTGCTAGCAGACCGGCATTTTCTCTTTATTCTGACGTCACTTTATTCCGGAAGTGGTTTTGACGAGTGCTGAGCTGCAAAGCCACACCAGAACGGGCCGGGGACAGTTCCATGGACCTAGTGTGCGACCCCAGACGTTACGTCAGGGAACCAAAGCCAAGTGACTATGTAACCAACAAGCTGAACACCTTCAGTCAAGTTGTAGACAAACACTGCCAGCGTACTCTAGAGTTCATTCAGAAACATTCAGTGTTCTCTTATAAACTCACTTATAGTTCACTCAAACCAATGAACAAAATAACTACTACAGTACCAGAAGACTCAAAATGAACATTCATGGTCGTGATTACGATACTTCAATATATATAACTGTTGAACTATTGCTGTATGTGACCCTGCTGATATATAGGATAAACTGAACGATTGTCTAGCATTGTTGAGAAGTGATGTAAATGTCAAAGCTATTTTGATTATATTCAGATGTTGTATATTTGATTGTTGATTTAATAAATTTATTGTTAAATGTATTAACCTTCCTGCACATATATTAAAACTTATGTTGGAGTAATAGAGGGTGGATGGTGGCTCGATAAATATAAAAAAAGACGGATTGTTAATACTCTTTAGTAAGAAGTTTCCACCTACAGAAACATTAGGCGACAGTAAAACTTCAATCTTATTATTGTGTAAGAGTAAAGTTTTACGACACCCTTATAATCCGCCAAGTGAGAGACATGTTGGCCTTGTGGGAGAATTATTAATAACTATAAATTAAGATTCTCGATCACTTGTAATTAGTTATGTGCTGTTAATTAATAAATAATAATCATAACGAGCGAAGGTGCCCCGCTGACGTGTCACACGTACTATTACCTACCAACTTTCTTTCTTCAAACAATCTGAAATAGGTACCTGGAGTCTATCAGTGTTAAGACTTTGTGAAAATAAGGCGACATTACAAGGAACATTTCTTTGCATTTGCTCGTGAGCACTGAGTTGTTCAAAGATGCAAGTGCTTGAATCTCTCAGACGAATCTGAATCTGTGTGAGACGAGTATTACTGTAATAAGAAATTGTTTAATACGGGTAATGTATACTGTAAATGCGTGTCAAAATATCACAAATTAAAACGAAATGAGGTGTGCGTTTGTGTGTGTGTGTGTGTGTGTGTGTGTGTGTGTGTGGAATAATGTCTTAACGAATCTGTTTAGCTCGCCTTGATATGCTTTATGAATAAATCACGATATGCTTAGTATAAAATGTTATGCAGATAATAAGATCGTACACGTAATACTTAATGTTTGGAAGAAATAATTAAACAGTTTGCAAAATTCCACTTGCGTCAACGCAGCAAGATACTGGACACGCCTAACGAGAAGTGGCGTATATTGAGAGTCAGTCGTCAAGATAAAGGAATGCGGAGATACTTAACGGGTGAATCTTCCTACTTAAACTTCTCACGTTGTAACTGAAACAAAAGATTTTTTTATCACTTTGATAATGGATGGTAGGACAAACTTTAAAAAGGTAGAGTTAGCAAGTCACTAGTGACGAGAAACAGTTAAGAGTTAGTCATGTAAGGCAGAGTTAACAGTTAGTATACATATCAATAGTGATATAAGATAGAGATAAGAGATACTGTTCATATCACTAGTGATATAAGATAGAGATAAGAGATACTGTTCATATCACTAGTGATGTAAAGCAGAGTTATTGTACATATCACTAGTGATGTAAAGCAGAGTTAATGTTTATATCACTAGTGATGTAAAGCAGAGTTATTGTACATATCACTAGTGATGTAAAGCAGAGTTAATGTACATATCACTAGTGATATAAAGCAGAGTTAATGTACATAGCACTAGTGATGTAAAGCAGAGTTAATGTACATAGCATTATTGATGTAAAGCAGAGTTAATGTACATAGCACTAGTGATGTAAAGCAGAGTTAATGTACATAGCACTAGTGATGTAAAGTAGAGTTAATGTACATAGCACTAGTGATGTAAAGCAGAGCTAATGTACATAGCACTAGTGATATAAAGCAGAGCTAATGTACATAGCACTAGTGATATAAAGCAGAGTTAATGCACATAGCACTTTTATCAATGAAGGGTTCGATGAAATAGAAATACAAATCACGATCACTTCCAGCACTAAATTCGAAGTTAAAAATCTGCTGACATTAATTTGGTGACAATCACACGGAGAAGAGATCCCCTTCCCCAGCTATGTTCTTTTGATTAACAATGTTGAAATAAAATTGCAAATCAAGTTTTAATGTGGATGGACGATATCAAACTTTTCTCCCAGGTAAATAATGTTTATCCCTCTTATAATTCCATGAGAAAAATAAAAATGTTGACCGTTTATTAGAACACGTAACATTACATAGGTTGCAGCTATTTAAAAACAAAATAAGCAACTGATGATACCATTACAGCACATCGATTATTGATAACCCAGTTCTCTCTCCAATACTTAACCCAATTTCGACTTCAACATTTACTGTACGAGTACCAGATATATGTTAAATTATAGAGGCAGAAAAATATATCAGGACTCCAATGAATTTGCTCTAACCTACCTTACTGTTCACTAATCTACTCTACTGTTTACCCTATACCATACTGTTCACTACCCTACGTCCCTGTTCACTACTTTACCGTACTGTTCACTACCCTACCCCACTGTTCACTACTTTACCCTACTGTTCACTACCCTACCCCACTGTTCACCACCCTACCCTACTGTTCACTCCTTTACCATACTATTCACTACCCTACCACTGTTCACTAATTTATCATACTGTTAAAATTATTTGAATGTGGTTTCATGGAAATATTGATGTCTACTAATCTTTTTAATTGTATTTGTTATATGTATATTTGAATGTTGATTTAATCAATTTATTGACCTTCTCACACATATTGATAACCTTTTGTGGAAGAAGAAAGTGGGTGGAGGGGGCTCGCTAAATATAGATTAAAAGCCAGCTTTATCTTCTCCTTTAGTAAAAAGTTTTCCACCAACAAAAATAGTGTGTGTGTTTAAATGTTTGTCTTTAATGTTGTGGAAGAAAGAAAACGTTTACAGCGCCCGCATATCCGCCAAGTGAGAGAAATGAGTGGTGTCTGCTGGAGAATTATTAATAACATAAATTAAGATCATCATCACTTGTAATTAGTTATGGATGATTAATTAATTATTATTAATAATAAGCATAACTATTAACTAGGTTGCATTGGCATCCCTATCTCTGTCAGGGAGTGGTCTATCCCTTGGTTGACGGTAATCCATAGTAATCTCTGTTTTCGTAAAAGGCCCTCAAATACTGGTCTAAGTGTCGGTTGCAAATGATCCACGGTCGATAAGGCGACAAGTTTTAGGGTTCTGATTAAGGTGGAGGGTCCGATTGTGATTTTCTTCTCCCTTGGTTGTTGGCTGCCCTGAAAAGGACTTGCCTTTTGCTTTTGTTGTTGTTTGTTTGTTTCTGGTAATGATGTTCACATTGCTGCTTGCATATAACGTGCAATCGGAGCGTCTCGTGCAATTAGGTCAGCCCGTGCATAATTCATCCTGACGTGCCATTGTTCTCGGTCCAATGACAGATGAGTCAGCGAAAAACGTGTGCACTTGCAGGCTTATCTGCTTTTTAAAAAAATTCTCAAAAAAATTATTAATATACTCACAGGCTGCGAATGGCCAATCCTTCCTTTACTTACAGCCTCTGATACGTTTGGCGACTGACAGATTGAGCTATGACGTAAACCTGTCCCACCCATCCCGTCAGTGCTACAGCATCGTGATCCTCTTTGCTCGTAGTACGAGTACTGGTGCACTCTCCGTGATCCTCTTTGCTCGTAGTACGAGTACTGGTGCACTCTCCGTGAATCTGTGAGCCTGAGTCAGGCCTACTGCCGTTTTCCGTTTGTGCGCTTATTTATTTCTAGCTGTGAATTTAGTTCAAAATAAGATCCAGACATAAAGTAAATGGCGCCCACAGCTATTGTGTGAAGTGGGTTATAGAAAACAGATATTTGCTGGCCTGGCCTGGCTACTTTCTAGTTTGATAGTCTACAAGTTGTCCTGCTTGTCCACTTACTAGTTGGATGCTAGTCATTATCTGCGAAATAAATTAACGTTCATAGAAGAAGCAAAGCAGAAAATCAATCAAATATTCAATGAATAATCATTTATTAATTGAATTAGTGGTTTGACTAGCTTTTTTACAGTCAGCACTTTGCACACAGATTTCATGTGTGGATCACGCTAAGTTTCAAGCCATTACTCAGTAGAGGCCTAAACTGATTTTTCAAGTGACTGTTTTCATCTACAACAGATTTGATTTCAACTGTGAAACAAATAAGGTTGCAGTTCAGCGAAGTGAAAACCAAACAAACATAATGCTATTTAGGAAGACATTTTTAAAATTTTTTTTTAACGGCTTACAGTACTGCTCGCTAAAGACTTCGGCCCACGGAAATCTTTTTCTTTCAAAGTAATTTTTTAATGAATATTTTAGAATTTAAACCAATCGGGCACTCCGAAATCTGACCAATATATTTTTTTAATGTTTAAATGCTTACACGTATTACGGTTGTTTTCAATTTGTTTTCGCTTTGTGTGACATGTTTTGTTGTACTCCATTTTCAAAAGATCTCTCAAGGCATATCTTGTCCATCACCAAGGAAAACATTGTCACTTGAATGGCATAGTAACTCGAACTATGTGAAAGAAGGAAATCTGAGAAATGGATTCGTAACATAGAAATGGAGTGAAGAGTTTGTGGAAGAACATGTACATTGTGCGTTTTATTTAAATAAACAATCATTTTAATAAAAAAAAACTGACGAAGACGCGGGCGGGGGTACCATGCCTCACTGCCTATCTAAAATGTGTTGTCTATTAAATACTGAGAAATGACGTCAGCAGGCTGGGCGCAATAATATCTCTGAGCTCAGATAAAGGAAATGATTGCAGTGCGACAATAACAGACTCTAAACTGTCATGTCACATCTTATCTCCCAAATAAACTTTCAAGAGGCACAAGGGGTGATTACGGTTCTTGACACAGCCAAACAAGAATGCAAAATATGAATACGAATTACGTACTGGCAAAGAAAAACAAACTTGAGTGAGAAAACCAAAACTGAATGGGGAGACAAACGATAATGGGAAAAGACCTTCAGTTCATGCAAGCAACAGTCAACAAACATTGTAAACCACACGAAGAAGACATTAAAAATAATAATGATAAAATGCCAAGAAAAATAGCATACATTTCTGTTTGTATTTAGCATACTTTGTTAATTCTCCAGCAATAAGAACTCAAGAAGAAAATAAATTAAGTGAAAATTTCTTGCCTTGCATCGCCACCCTGTTGGACTACTCACACACAACTCTCCAACTACTCATTTGTTTTAATTACATTATTCTAAACTGGATTTAATTTGTTGACTTTACTACCAGGGTGGAAATGCACAGGAGATGATGCTGGTTCTGGAGAGGCAAAATACCCATATATTGACAGGGAAGATAATCAGGTATATAGACCTGTGTAAGAAATGGAATAAAAGTTATCATCCTCTCAGTCATATATATTTGACACAATCAGTAAATAATACTGATAGTAAAAGATTTTTACATCATAATATTGAGTGTTAGACAAATGTACACACACACACACACAAACGCGTGCGCGCACACACACCATCCTTATCATCACAATACAACATAAGCACAAACATGCCGACATCAATTTGCAATCACTGTATTTTTCAAAATGTATCTGCGACCAGATTGAAATAACATCACTACATGACAAAACTTTCATTTCCATGGTTCATCACTCACAAAACCATGCAGAAAAAAAAAATAATTACAAATTATAATTATTTGCAGACATGCTTGCATATTCAAAACATTTTAAAAAAATGTAATAATAATAATAATAATAATAATAAAGTGTAATTGTGGGTTTATCCTATATATATTTACATTTCAAAAGGCATAACAGACTTCTTGCATTTACACACTGTTACTAATGAAATAAAATTTGCTGACTGTACATAAAAATAATATACTCAATAAAGAATACTCTCATAAAGCTGAAATTTTAGTCCCAAAATGTTGAGTGAAGATATAACATTAAGCTAATAAACCAAAGATTTCAAGAGACAGTGTATGAAAGGAGGTGAGTCAGGGACAAGAATTGCTTAAACAATAATTAATTTCACTCATGTCATTTACACTCACTGAGAGCATACACACATACTGAGAAGTTACACAAACAATTAACAATGAAATATATTGCTATTTAAGTGTAATCAACATGGCGGTTTGCATACTGCAATTGAGCAACTTGTGCCTCCAAACTGTCAAATAAAGCTCGCTATAAAATCAAGTTATGTATATAATAAAATGTTTAAATCATTCAAACAAAAAGTAGCACAAAACATATAAAAACTAGTGAAAAATTTTATGGTGGTAACAGTTTTAACACTTTCTATGCTGCTTCATCCAAACATAATGATGGCAATGCTATAATGTTCATGGTAGAAAAGGTAAAATAAGCAATAAAGAGAAATCCATATAAATGAAAGATGACTTATAAGCAACTTCAGTTTTTCAATTGTCTTAGAAAAGTTTAATTTCAACAGTCTTTAAAATGTCATTACTGTCAGGTTAAAAAATTAAAACAAAAATCAATCATATATATATAAATATATATCATTGTATTTTTTTTATATATATATTGCATGAGATGCCATTCACATACAGAAAATATCTGGCAGCCAGACAATTGACAAACACTGAAGTAATAAATACTATGGTCAAAAATATAGTCAAAAACTTGTTTTAATGATTCTCATGTAATAGTCAAAAGTCAATAATGCAGACAATTTTTTCTTTCGGTTTTTTCCAAGTGTCACATCCTCAGTACATGTACACAACTTCAATATATGTATATAGTGCCAAATTTTCAGGCCATATATATAAAGTGACACATTTTCAGACCATGTATACAAAGTATCACAACTTCAGTATGTATATAGAAGTGCCACATTTTCAGTACATGAATATAAAGTGGCACAAAACTTCAAAAGATGTATACAAAGTGCTATATCTTCCACAAATATTTATACAAAATGGCACACATGTATTCAAAACGAAACAACTTCAATACAGGTAATGCAAAATGCTGTAGTTATATTTGGTGTTCTTGTTAACCTTGCTTACTGCAGTGGATTGTATCTTCAAAAATCTCACAATATATACTTTCCAAAGACTTCAATAAAAATACTTAATGGGTCTGAGTTTGCTAAAGTGAATTGGAACACATAACTTTACTGATTTCACTGTTTCCGTGACTGATTTAAATAAATTGGAACTTTGCTAAACTGAATTAGAACACACAAGTACTGACTGTTATTTCTTTGGCTGATCTACTGGGTTGGAAAGAGTTTGAATTTTGCTAAACAGAATCAGAATGCACAACTCTGCTGATTTTGCTAGTTCCACGTTTCATCTAGAATTCTAGATGTCTCTTTGCTTGGTCTATGGAAAAATAATCACCAGGCAGTGTTGTCTTTTATAACTCAGAAAGGCACAATTTACACATGGAAAGAGAAAATGATTTCACCACTTTAGCTGTCACTAAGCTGCAAGAATATCTTTTCAAAATATGAGAATTTTAATGAATGATGGTTTCCTGTAGTCTAAACAACGTGTAGTTATTGTGTGTGTGTGTGGACATTCCCTCTAATATTTTTCCTGTGTGCGCAGAACTTTTTCCTGTGTAAGCAGAACTCGGGGTTGTTTGAGCTTGCTACCAAAACTTGTGTACGGAATTTTGAAACTGCTGCACGGCATTTCTAATGAACTGTGCACCTTAGAGGGAACATTAGTGTGTGCTGCTGTGTGTGTTTGCTTGCATGTGTGTACACAGGCATGTATGCTCAAGTGAATAAAACAAATATGATGATTATAGAGCATATTCAAACTAAGCACATCTTGTGTGTTTTCAAGTGAATAATACAAATATGATGATTATACAGTATATTCAAAGTGAACATATCATTTAACTCAAATATTTTGTATTTTGAAAAGTAAAATGATGTGCTGGTCATAAAAAGATACAAACAAAAAACCCATTACGGTGAAAAATATAGAATTATTTAGTTCTAACTAAACAATTAAAGAATGCAGAACCAGAATTTAACTTTGCAAAAAAACCTGACATCTTCAATCACAAAAGGTGCCATGCATATTAATTTCTCCATTGCCAGCTCTAAAACATTTCACCAAGAAAGTTCACAAAAACTTATAAATCTAAATCAAAGAGAAAAAACATAGCTGCCAGAATGGCTGGTTTTAAAAAGGCAGAAAGGCAGGATAGTTAATTGGAGAATAAAGATTAAGAAAGATTAGCAGATTTTTAAAAAATAAGTTGAAGAACGTAATGTTGTCATTGAATACTTCTGCATAAAAAGCATGTAAAAGTATAAACTTAATAATAATTTATAGCTTTTATATAAAATGATTATATAAAAGTATTATAAAATGTCAAATAATTGATCTGTTAGATCTTAATGGACCCCAGAGAAGTGTATTTAAACCAACTGTACACAAATTAAGTCACTGGAAACTAGGGGAAAAAAATCAGAGTATGTGATTTTATATGACAGATAATAAATAGAAAGATTAAACAGTAGGTGAATAATTGCAAAAATATATATTTTTTAAAATGTTCTTATCCATAAACATCAATTACACCATGATACAAACAACTATTACATTTATCAAAGTGAACCAATTCAAAACAAAACCATTACATTTCAATACACTTGCAGTAATCAAAGTTAAACTAATTCCATATTATAAAATATCACATTTGCTGACTTTTAAGCATTCAATGTCTTTTGCCTGTTGTTTCTGTTTTCATTGTTTATGAGGTTACTGTTACAAGAAGACTTGGCACTTGATATGCCTGTGACTAAGCACAAAAGTAGGCTTGGTACTTAATTTAGTTATGTGGTTTCTATGAGACTAAGCACAAAAAGTAGGCTTGGTACTAATTATAGATATGTAGCATCTTGAATTGCCAGTTCAAGAAATGAGATGATGTTTATCATGTAGTTAACGCTTGCCACTTTCAAACTAATCTTCCTCTCCCTTGTTTAACCACAAATCATTATATATTTTGGAAATACTTAATACAAAATTTAGAACAAAGTGAAAATATGCTTTATCTAATCAAATAATTTAGCAACAAATAAGTTATTTCTAATATACCATACTTTAACCATATAAAACTAGAGACTGATGTATATACATGTGAAGAGATGATGATGTGTGTGTGTGTGTGTGTGTGTGTGTGTGTGTGTGTGTGTGTGTGTGTGTGTATGTGTGTGCGCGCATGTATGCACATACCACATGATTATAAATATAAATTTAAAAAAATAATGAAACAAAAATATTGTCACTGTTCAGGTCACATCAATTCCATGATAATAATATAATAACAATAATCACAACCATACAACTCCAATTACTTTATTACACTGCATACATAAATACATGTACCAATTTAGCATCAAGGATATAAAAATAAATCTGTAAGAACATTGTATAAACAAAAGGAAAAACAAAAGAAAGAAAGAAAGAAAAACACGAAGACAATGTCTTCATTTAACACAACTCATAATGATAAAGTTTCATAATGTGAAAATAGCTTTGGCAGGTATAAAGGTACACTTAAAAATAAACAAATGGAAATGTTACTTAGACAACTTAAAATTATATTACTGTTATACAGTTATAAAATTGCTTTTAAATTGAACTCTTTCAGTGCTGGTGCTAATATGTAATGGACATTTGTATATTCTTTTAAAGGAGTCCAAAGTGATGGGGGTTAATAATTAAACATACAATTAAAATATGCCACTGTTAGTTTCAACACATTCCCTGATCATAACGCACGGACAAAATGTAAATAATTTACAAGGCACGCTAGTTCAATAGGCATAAAGGCTTATGCAAGAAAAAAGCATTTGGAAAATTAATAAATTAATAATTAAGTAATTATAGGCAGAGTAATCTTGCATTCTATGAGTGAGTTTCGGAAAATAATTCTTAACACCTTTTCTCACTTTCTCCTGATACTGGCACAGTATTGTGTCTGATATGGCATTTATTGTTATTTACAAAGAAGACATCTCTTCTTGAATTTATTTTTCAGATTACCTCCACTTGGTATATTAATATTTCTAGCCAATCATTTTAATCTGCAATACAGGTATGTATTTGTTGTCATTTACACATTCTTCCTATGACCATTTACTGCAGGATACAACAAATGCCATTGTCTGACTATATGGGAGGTAGACAAATAGATAAAAATCACAACTACCCTGTTTATCAGGCCAGGTAAAAATACAATGGGTCCTGCATTTTATGTTCAGACATTAAAAAAAAAGTTATGTATAGTCAAAATTATGATGACGATTAGTATACGGCACCCATATGATAAACAATGAGACCACCGATTTGTATATATCCACAGATACACCACATACCATTTCTAAATAAATCCCAACACAGCCAATAAATCCAAAAGATTACCGTTTCTTTGAATGAGCAATAGATGCAAGTGTATGTAGTTGGCTTGCATTTTGGGGCAAATATGAAAACTATGTGTGTACCTTTAAATATTCAAGTCACACTCAGCTTGGCAAGATGCCAAGACAGTCTACCATGCATTTGAAAAGTGAGAACGACAAAGAACAGCTATTTCACCTTTCATACCACTTCAAGATGATAGGTGGAACTGCCTGAACTGGTTTCTTTTTGGTTCTGTTTGAAGGCTTTGTGCTAGCTTTTTACTGAGTGCTTATAATTCAATTCATGCCAAGTTGAATGTGAATAAAATGCAACCCCACTGTACTGTCTTGTCTTTTGTTGAGGTTTGCAAAAGTATAAATTTAGTAGATGGAGACAACAGAATGTTATTACAACAATCTATTGCACTGCCTCTGATCAAACAAAGAAGTAAATTGTCTGTGTAAAAGCATGTGCATGAAGGATGATAAAAGACCCAAAAACTATATTTACTTTGTACTTCATCCAGCTCATATGTTTGTAAGAATGGATATTCATTCCACCACCACCCCTCCAATGCAGCAGTTCCTTGATTAATGTTTTTAATTTGTTCCATGAGAATGTCTGCTAGCTGAAACAAATGTTAATCAAATGCAGGAATTTCACGTTAAAAAGCATTAATATGTTCCATGAAAACCGCAGTTTATCGAAATAAATATTCTTCAAATGTAGGAATGATGTTAAAAGCATTAATCTGTTCTATGATGTATGACCTCTCATGACCCTACAGACATAGTTTATAGCATTTAAACACCCAATTTATACTAAAATCATTATATCTTATTACAGGTTCAATATTAACAGAAGTTAATTAAAGAGCCAACAAAATACATATCTGAGAATTTCCAAGGAAGGGTTGAGGTGTGGAAATACAATGTTTTGAAGGACGGTCAGGATGAAGTATATTCAATCACTTTTAAGCATTTGGTCTGACTGAAATTGGTATCAGCACACATAACATTAGCAGAATTTTACTTGAAATTCTAACATTAGAAATAGAAAATTAATCAAAGAAATGAAAATCAATGTCTTCATTAATCAAGGGTCTACTGTAAATTCCAGAAGAAGAGACAAACTCCTTGTTTGTTTGCTGTTATATCAACAAGAAGGAAAAAGATGTTTTGTTAGTTATTTTGGTAAAATTTCTAAAAATAGCTCATACGATGGTGTCTGGACCAGCTAAACAAAAGCATATATTTTTTGACAAGGCAACTCCTCAGTCTAACAGGCAACACCTCATTCTAATAGGCAACACCTCAGTTTAATGGGCAATACCTAAGCTGGGCAGGAAACTTTTCCTTCTATCTGTATGATGGACATAAAGGTAAAAATGAATTTGTTGCAGCCTGCAATGTGTATGGTATGCTTATACCTCCTTAATAAAAATTGTGTATCTCTGTATTTATAAACCAAATTGCTACAAATACAGAAAGCACAAGAAATATATATTTTTTTTTTCAAATACAGTTATCTACTAGGATATGAAAAGGTACAGCATTAAAGAAAAAAGATCATGCAAGTCTGGAAATAGAATGCAGCACAAAAGAAAAAAAGAAAAAAAAGATAAGATAAAAGTTCCATACAAAGTTGGAAGTGGAATATATATAAGTGACGCAAGATAACCAATCCCAGAAAGCAGTGGATATGTAATTTGTATTGAATCACCAGCGCATGTAACATGGAACTCTGGAACTCTTGGCAAGATTTCTGGAAAGACACTCAGTGTAAATATCACAAGAGCCACAAAACTTTGACAGCAATGGCATGCACAAATTCCATTATTGTGACCAAAACACCCCAAGAATATGTGTCACATGAAATTATAATTTGTTGGATTTTTTTTTTTTAAAAGTACACACCACAATTTCATCTGTTTTTATTTACAATGAATAATAAATATTTTTTTTAAATTAAAAACATGATGAAAATGTACTGCTTAAATCCATTCTTTTAAAACATACAATACAGTTCTTCTATTGACTTAAACATCCATATTTGGTTTGGGGATTACACAAATGAAGCCTAGCAAATCACTTTTCATAAATAGCTGATATAGTTATGCATTTTAAAAAACATTTCAAATGTGGATTATTTTTAACTTCTGTCACATAAATGTTGTTGCATTTTACAGTTAATTTAGTCCAAGTAGAGGAAAACTGAAAAACTAATTGCCAAAATAAAATGGCTGCCCTGCTGCTACATTTTTCATAGGAGTTATACACTTTCAGTTGTCAAAGTTCACACATAATATATTGTGTAAAAGCTATTATATAATTCAGTGAGTGAGTGAGTTTTGAATTAGATTACTGTCTTAAGATTGTCTTTTGAGAAGGAAAAAGGTTATGTATACAAAGTACAATGAAGTCTTATGATTCACTGGCACATCCACTGGCACAAGTCTCCTAAACTTAGAAAAGATAAAGTATTAATAGGGTGAATAAAAGTTTATATATTTGTCTTTCAAACAGCTAAAAAAAAAAGTGCAAAATTTATACATGATTTTAGAAATCGATGAAATGTAATGTGTAAATAAAGTAAAACTAAGTAAAAAAAAAAAGCATTATTACAAAGTACTCTAATAAGAAATAGACTTAAAAATTAGTAAAGACAACTATGCTTATATATGTTTAGTAACAATGGAAGCTCTACAGTTCAAATGAACAATCCTCTACATGCTACAGATAAACTATAAATAATTATAGCAATCAAATTTACTTTTTACAACTCTAAAAGCCAAATGAATCAGTTTTTAAAACAATAAAGATTAACTATTCAATGCTACAAGCCATATAAAACAATCCTTTAATTACTACGGATAAACTACAGGTTTAATTTGTAACTATTAAAATGGCTTTAAAAATATAGTTGACAAACTACAGATTCAACTTGTAACTATTCAAATGAAGCATTTCTTTTAAAATACTGCATATAAAAATTGCAGAAGCTAAGTTTAATAATCACTCAATGAGAACTTGAGGTGGCACATCAACATGGTTTTCCTTATGTCATTAAATGGTATAAATGTATGTACATCTAAAAAAAAAGGTTATATACATTCCACGAAGGAGGGAACAAATAAATTTTTTAATTAGTGAGCGGTGCTCACCATCCACGATTGTCATGTGGGTTCTATGACTAGAACACTCCACTGGAATGAAGGCAATGTATTGCAAAAGAAAGAAGTTTATTATTTATTTTTTTTAACAGTAACAATATTATTTTATTTTAAAAACAACAACCTGAACACTGATGCATTTTACTTATTTTCTTGCACGAAACTCTCTTAAACCAAGGAAGTGTGCTAATGTGCAGTGGGATAAAAAATGTTGATAACCATGTATTTGCATGCAACATCACAAGCTTTTAATTTTTGTGGAATTTCTTTTCATTCTTTAAACCCTTAAAGGTTTAAAATTATGTTATTTTTACTATATATCAAAAGTAATAGCACAGTGCAACTTTTTAATCAAACCTAATTAATGTAAAGAGGTGTATGTGTGTGTGTATGTGTATTTGCATGTATGTGTGTGTGTGTGTGTGTGTGTGTTCTTGCTTGAGTCTATAGATTAAAGAATTTTAAAGTATAAACTAAATGTTTGTTTTGATTTGAGACCTATAATGCTTTACATTTTTCTTATAAATACACTGTTTTTAAAGGTACATGAATAACTTGACTTACTGAAAACTTCATGCTTAAATGAATTACCTTAAAGGGACAAAAACAGACAAACCTATCATAATAGCGCTCATGTACAGTGACACACTGATTGCAGCAGAATTGTTAGCGTTCATATGTGTGTTGGCAAACCTAAGTTAGAGGTATTGTTAGTGTTCATATGTGTGTTGGCAAATCTAAGTTAGAGGTATTGTTAGTGTTCATATGTGCATTTGGGAGTTCGATGCAACAGTGCAAAACAAGGAAAATCCAGCTGTGAACCAGACAACAGAGTGGCATTTCAAAAAAGAGGAGTCTAAAGAAGTGGGGCTGTTCAGAAAGAAAGAGGAATTTGGAGCAATTTCATTTATGAAGTTGCGAACTGGATTGGTCTGGTAAGGAATAGGCAGTGTGCAGAGTGTCAAGTGAAAGCAAAAGGACTGGGGGTTGAATTAGCAATAAAAGTTTTCATTAGCTCTTTCAGGCTAAAATCTAGGCATGCATGAGATTGACATACAGGGAGACCAAACCAGATATTCTGTATGTCAAATTTGAATGATTCAAGGTCTTAATGCACAAATCATTGAATCAGGTCATCTTCTTGTTCATATGTTTTGTTTACTCAAATTCTCCATCTTCTATTTCTATTAAGATGATTTAATTTTATGCATTTACATTTGCATCTTTAACAGGCATGTCACAGAATGGAACAAGGAAGTAAATGTATCTTCTTTTCTCAGGTGTTGTGTAATATAATACATATTACATTTAGGAGCCTTTAAATAAGAGTCAGAAAACAACATTCTCAGGTGATGTGTAATGTAATACATGTATTATTACAATTAGGAGCCTGATTCAGAGTCAGAAAACAACACTCTCAGGTGTTGTGTAATATAAAACATATTACATTTAGGAACCTGATTCAGAGCCAGAAAACAACATTCTCAGGTGATATGTAATGTAATACATGTATTATTACATTTAGGAGCACGATTTAGAGCCAGAAACAACATTCTCAGGTGATGTGTAATATAATACATGTATTATTACATTTAGAAGCATGAATTAGAGCCAGAAAACAAAATTCTCAGGTGATGTGTAATGTAATACATGTATTACATTTAGGAGCATGATTTTTAGAACAGGGGTCAGCAAAGCCAGCCTTTAGGCCAGATACAGCCTAGCTAGTATTCCAGTCCGGCCTAATGCCCTCCTAATTATTTTATTACTGGCCTAATTGAATTGTCATGGTTTTGTTCCCCTTCATTACAATCTAAATACAGTTTATTTTTAAAAAGTAAGAAAGCCAAAATTATTTTAATTGTACAAGCATTGGCTTAGTTAAAGTTCAAAATCAGTGTATGTACTGTAGGTATGACTCTCCTAATCAATCCACAGAGATCATTTTTTTCAAATTTTTTTCTAACTTTTGTCCATCTTTTCTCCTTAAAGTGTCTTCTCTTTATTATACATTAAATTGCACAAAATAAAGTGCAAAGACTTTTATTCAAGCCTAGTAATGGTGTACTTTTGACCATTTCTGACCTAGTGTGCTTTTTTGACTTCCTAAAATGGCCTAGTGTTCCAAAAGGTTTGCAGACCTCTGATTTTGAGTAAGAAAACATTCTTAGATAAACAGCGAACCTTGTTACCAGAATTATTTATGCATAAATACAGGGTGCCAACCACAAAAAGACAGAACATTTGATACAAACTGCCTTTGCTTTTAGAATAGTTGCACACTAACTCCAGATGCAAATCAACAAACTGATTAGTTGTGCTTGAATACAGATTTTTACCATTAGACTGTTAGTGTTGGACTGTTAGTTTATGTAGGTTAAATTGCTGTTTTTTATTGTGATGGAGAATGAGACAGATGTGATAATGAGAGGAATATATCTGGTTATTTAAGAATGAAATACTGACTGCATGGTGACTGCTTTTGGGCAATGTATATAAGTGATTGCTGGTATATGCCGTTGGATAATAGATGAAGCTGCTCCTTGTACTGTATAAGCAACTCTCATTTCAAGTTAAGTGGAAAGTTCCTGTTAATGTCACTCAGGTAAAAATGACAAGCTGATTGAAATGATGTGATTGAAAGGTCAATAGAATATGGCAAAATCTGAGATGTCCTCAAACATACTTGTGAGAGATTTATTTGGTGGAAAGAGCTGTAAATCCTGTCTGGAATGAAATGCAGTCACTGAAACCAGCCATGCTAGGCAAAGAATGATTTTTATCACTTGTCATTGTAAATCATGCGTGAAATGATAGGCAGTCACTGCCACTGTAATGCTTGACAGAGTGTAAAATGTTTAGCACTTGTCGCAGTAAATCTTGAATGGAATGTTAGGTGACCTCCGAAAGCAGTAAAGCTAGGCTGAGTGTGGCGTTTAGCACTTGTTACTGTAAATCATGTGTGGAATGATAAGTGGTCTCAGAAACCGGTAACATTTCAATGAGTGTGAGTTGTTTGACTGGGTTTAGCAGTATTGGCAGCTGGATATAAATCAATTATGACTTAAAGAATATGGGTGACACACCCACAAAACATCATCACAAAGATTTGTGCATTAGTAACATTTGTTCAGGTACATTGATGCAAAACTTATGTAATCGACATTGATATGAAAAAGTAATCCATAAATAATTTACATTAACTGACAAGAACTGACTGGGCATACAGCCAGTAGGAACAACAAAGGGCATCCTGTAGCATCCAAGCCCACAATTTTATTAACAGTGTACATGTATTTATTTCAGTGATTTCAGCTGCACTGTTGTTAAAAAAATAAAAAGTGCCATCAACAGTCAAAAGAATCTGAAAACATTCACGCAAAAGTAAATTATGTTCAAGTAACAATCACTAACACCACCAGGGACACAGCTATAGAGTTAGCAAGCCTTTTGAAATAAGTATAAAACTACAAATAGATTGAGCAGTAAGGTGCACATAATATTCATGCAGGTTGGGATTTTCGAGATTGAACTGTATATTAAACAAAAACATTCATTTCAAAAATAATTCCCATCAAATTAATTAGAGAAAAGAAAATTAATGTACAAGCAAATAAGAGAAGAACATTAGTAACTGATGTAGGAGTAAAATATCAATCATAATTTTTTAAAAATAAATAAAAATTGGTTGAATAATTAATACAGTGCCTTATCTGTGTTACCAGAGAAGATCTAACACTCACAAGATACAATGAGATTATATTGCAAATATTGCAAGTCTTAATAACTTGAAAGGTTTGAAAGTTATATATAAATAAAATAATTGCATGCACAGAAGAACTGCTATGTATATTGCAAACACATTTTTTTGTTCAAGATTTGCTCTGAAAACCACCTCTCTACCTGGTATTAAAATATGTATATAAAATAATAAATAGCTTGCAAACTTAAGACCTACAATATAACATATTATAAATAATATTTGTAACAAAAGTTACCACAAAGAACATTACAACTATTTAGATAAAAAATAAACATGAAATTGCAAAAAATAAAAGCTTTCAGTTATAGCAGGGTAGGAGGTAACTAAATAGTGGAGAAACTACACAGCTCTAATGTCAATCAGTTTTCATAAGCTTACTTTTGCCAAGACTTTTCAAAATAAAACAATATCAGATCTAAAAAAATAATATCCAATAATTTTCTTCAAAAAACAAAATCTCTAAAACTGACTTACTCAATAAATTCAAATAAAGAATGGTCTGCTGTTGTAAAATTTACAAACTAATTTCTTAGTATTGATAATAATTATAACAAGCATGAAATTATTCACACCTGGCTGCATACAAATTTGCAGTGTTTAAATCTTTACAGTGTTAATTAGTAATAATAAAGATTAAATTATTCTGACTTCAGAATACATAAGGTAATCAAACTATGAGGAAAAAACAACTGAGTTCATGCTATTTAAATCAAAAGCCATTCTGTATGAGAAACAAGAGAAACAAAATCTCAAATGAGACAGATCAAAAATTAAAATAATAAAAATAGGTATAGTGTATATGAACCAATTATTGGAAACAGATATAAAATTGAATTTGCTAATAAAGGTTGTGTAGAAATTGAATCAACTACAAAGGAAACAGATCATTAATTAGTTAAATAGAGTTACAAAGAAAATAAATAATCTACAAAGGATACAGATCTAACATTGAATGAGTTAACAAGAGCTGTAGAGAAATGAAGAACCATCTGACAAAAGATGTAAAATTAAACAACCAGAATAAATTTCAGCAATACTATATTAGACCCAAATAAAGGTCAATAAACCACCATTAAGACATATAGAACTATAACTTATCTAGGAATATGGCAACTATAACTTTTCTAGGAATACAGCTATGCTGATACAACTATAACTTCTAGGAATACAGCTATGCTGATACAACTATAACTTCTAGGAATACAGCTATGCTGTATGGCAACTATAACTTTTCTAGGAATACAGCTATGCTGATACAACTATAACTTCTAGGAATACAGCTATGCTGTATGGCAACTATAACTTTTCTACGAATACAGCTATGCTGATATAACTATAACTTCTAGGAATACAGCTATGCTGATACAACTAAAACTTTTCAACGAATACAGCTATGCTGATACAACTATAACTTCTAGGAATAGAGCTATGCTGATACACTATAACTTTTCTACGAATACAGCTATGCTGAAACCTGTAACTTATGGGTATACAACTCTGCTGTATGACAACTGTAACTATAATGCTGTGCAGATAAAACTATAGCCTTCAGAAACATAACTGTGCTGTATGACAAAACAGAGTCAAGCAAAGAGTTAATAAAACCACCACCATTTAAAAATAAAATAATTTAAAATATCAAATTAAAAATAAACAAAATGGATTTCTGAAAATATTTCTAAAAATAAAAATGCATAAAAAAAGAAGAAAGACATGTTTGTTCAAGTTCAATGGAGAGGAATCCAGTAAAAAGAAATATATATATATATCTAACAAAAACACTTTAGAGTGTAGCTAATTTGATGAAAGAAATAAGAAATGCCTTCCACAGAGTCACTAATTCTTATCATAAATAGCTTCTATTACAACTGGTCATACTATATCACACAATCTTACTAATTACGTTGCCAATCAAAGTGCTCTGAAGTAATCTCACTTAATTAATTTTACAGTAAGAATAAACATTTTATTATATCTCTGCTTAAACTGGGTGATTTGCTAAAAAGTATATTTTCTGAGTGAAAAGGTTTGATTCCTAGGCTCCAGAACAAATTAATCACTTATTATATAAATCCTTAAGGGTGTTCATACAGAAACACAACCCATGGGCAATGCATGTTTATTAGTAAATTAAATATAGTCAATGAATCATTTTATCCAAGACATTTCTCAATGTTTCATTTAATATTTCAATAATCATAATAATTTCAATATATGCAAACATTATACAGGGGTTGCATATTTTTTTTTAACATCCTGCAGATTTGATTAAAGATAATTTTAATTAATATAATTTTCTACAGAACGCAATTTAGTTGTTAACTGAAAATAATGTAATTTCAATAGTTTTCACCAATCTTGAAAAACAAAATCAAACTCTTGCTGACATGAAATCACATTCAACTTCAGTGAATGACCATATAGAAGAAACCAATCCAATGGCAATACTAAATGATTAAATGTATAAATATAAATTCATGAAATACTATCATGACTATCTGAGGCTCTGAATTCCTCTATTTCATTCCTCCAGTAAACATCCTCTCTTTAAATATAATTTTAGCATAAAAGCAAGTGACTTTCAAATTGTATTTATAAATAATTTTTAACCCTTTTAAAATATATATATTTCTTAAGTATTACTGCAAAAATTAAACAATTCTTTGCTAGGGAACACAAATTTTGCAGTGAATCAAACCATCAAACTTTATTAGGTTAATTTTCACATTTGATTTGGATAATCCTCTTTATCTTAAAGACTATCAATATTAATATAATCATTGCACACATATATTTGTCATTTCTTCTTACAAGTGTAATCATGAAAAATCCCTTAAATAGCATTGCTGACTTTTTTAAATCAGTGATGCTGTATGCTGCATAAGAACATCGAAAGACAACTAGAAGTAATACACTATCGTCAGAACTTCACCTCTGTAATTCTATCAACAATATCATTAAGTGAATGGTAAACCAGATATTTAACTGTTAGGCAAAAGACCCAAGACTGCATTTGTAAATATTCTTGAAGTTAAAATTTATGAACTGTTTCCATAATAATAATGCCCCCCAAAAGAAATAAAACAAAGGGAATAAATTACATAAATTAAAAAAAAATAAAAACAAAAAAGAATATATTTCAGTCTCTCTTTAACAAATATTCACTGCCAATATGCAACACCTGACACTTTGGTCAAGGAAGAAATAATCAGAAATATTACGTAAACATTTAAAGAAAAGAAAATACAATGCCATCATCAGAAGATCACACTTCCACTGGCTCTGTGGCATCCTTTGGGTCAAATGGAAACATATCCACATCATCATCACTGCCACTGCCTTCACCATCCACCCCATCCCTGTTAATAATGTTGGAAATATTTCAATAATTGTAAAGGTCACATTTATTTTCATTCAGAAGTGATAATTTTAGAAAGAATCAAAAAAAAATGTGTATCACTACAGATGAATAAAATATTCAGTTTTGATTAAAATTACATATTTAAAATCTACTGAGGTTGAAATGAAAGGAACGCATTCTTTATCACTGTTTCCACCAAAGTTTTAATTAAAGATTCAGTGATCCCTAAAACAAAAGGTACATACACTTATCCCTAAAACAAAAGGTACATACACTTATCCCTAAAACAAAAGTATATAGAACTTAATAAATAAGTCATAATAAACAATTCTGTTTAAAAATTATCTCATTCTGATTTCACTGTCAGAGACTCTCTTGATTTTGCATAATATCATCAATATTAAGAAATACATTTGAAAACAAAAATACAAGAATTAAAGTTTGCTGGAAATTGTGTAATAAATCTTTCATTTACAAAAACATAAAAAAAACAACAACAACAATTAAACAATGCTTTCAGTGTACCCACCCTTCACTTGAAGATTCTGAAGTGGAAAGTGAATGTGACCTCGGATGATTTGGAACAAAAGTCGAAAGCCGATTTGTGCTACGATCACTGTAAGAACTGGCAGGAGCATAAACATCACACTGAGGCATTGGATTGGGGTCATAGTACCGTCCATTGGCAAAATAGCCCACTGTGTTATTGTTCTTTGTCTTAACAACTCCATTTGTTTGTTTAGCAGAAGGGCGGAAATAAATACCTTTACTATTACTGATGGCGGAAGGCACTGTCGGAGCACGATGGATGGTGGCAAAAGCCTTGTCAGGTTGTAAACTGTTCGCAAGTAAGGGAACTGGGGTACTACTGTATGGGTTAACTTCACTACCCGAGACAAGGGAATGTGATTTACTGCTACGAGGCTCAGCGTACATCACAGGTGGGCGCACAGCCACTGTGTCCATGTCCACATCGATGTATGAAATTCTGTTCTGACCAAACTCTCCAATCACGTCGGGTCCCACTAAGTCAGGCTGAAATTTAAAAATGACAAAATATTTTACACTCTTAAACAAAACTCAAAGCGTTTTTGGAGGTAAATATGTCAATGAGGTGAAATTCTACAAAAAATAACAATAAAAATATTTTCAAGAAAATAACAATAAAACCCACATTCTATACAAAATTAGAATTTGACAGATATGCCAAATAAATATATACATCTATAGTAAAATAACAATTCCTCACTTCTGATAAATGGGCACAAGAAATAAAAGGTAAATTTACTTTCTAAAGAAATAATCCAACCCCTCATTCACAGACGCATACACTGACCATCAACTTAGTAAATTGCAGAAGAACCTCATTTTGTGTCTCCATTACACATCTCCCTCTCAAATGTTTAGGAATTCTAAAAAAATATATTACGATCTTAATTTTTTTTCTTTAAATCCACACCTTAAGTTCACAAACCAATCCCTTTCATTAGCATATAAGTCATCTTCCTACCTGTAAAAGCATATCAGTCACCCAATCCACCCCATTCCAACCTTTGTGCAGTTAAGCCAGTTTCCCACATTTTGACCCAACTCCCCACCCATTTGAGCATTTGGGTCAGCTTCCCACCCTTGAGCAAATTAACTGAGATGTTATTATTAGCAGTTAAGTCAATTTCCACCACTGACAAAAGATCCCTAAAGAGCTGCTTCACACCTTTGATAACAACACCAACTTTCAATCTTTGTTAAAAAAAAAAAAAAAAAAACCTCAAACAAATGAAATCTCTAATCATCAGATTAACCAAATCATCCTCTTTAAGAAGATGTGTCAACTGCCCACTCTCAAGTTGGTGTACCAACTGCCCACCCCAAGGCAGATGAACTGACTCTTCGCCTTCAAGCAGACAAGTGCACATCTTTAAATAATCAAAACCAGCGCAAATTTACCTCCTGATCTTGCTGCTGGTAGTCTTCTAACATCTGCTGTGCCCACTCCAAGAGACCCAGTGCATCAGATGGTATACTAGACCCAGTGTCTTTCCTGTGCAGCAACACTAACACTCGACATAATTGGTGTATTACACCCCTGAAATGTATATTATCACAATTTTTTAAATTGTACATCTGGAGTAGTAAAAATTAATTTTCAATAATTTTCTGAAGGAGAAAATAGAAAAGAAAACTCTTTATAAGCAGTATCTTTTTAAAAACTAATACTTCCCTAATCATTTAACATAAAATAAACAATGAAGGTGTGTGCATGTGCATATTTGTTTGTGTGTGTGAAGTTCTTACTTGTATGTTGGCACACGCGCATCAGACTGGTCCATGGCACGCAACTTGGGACGGATCTCAGAAAGTAAGGTCATTAATGTCTCTGTATGTGGTCGTAATTGTTCCAGTTGTATTGAGTAAGTTACTGGATCCACCACGCCAGTTTTCAATTGACTACTTTTTTCATTAACTGCACATAGATTCCCATCTTAAAGCTGTACTGAATCAACAATTTAAGTTCACCCTTTACCTTCCAAATCATAACACCCCTTAATAAAGGCCCTTAACATTTTTTCTAAATTACTATCTCAGACTCATGCATTTTATGTTGATTCTACAAATTCTAATTAGGATGTGAACTGAATTAAACAGAATAAAAGAAATCTAACTTAAACTACTTATGGACTAAAGAAAAGGTTACCCACTATATTGTGTTATAATATTGATCCTCATTTTCAAGTTCTAGTAATATAATAAAGGCAATTGGTACTATTTCACCTTACCAGATGAATGTACAATAATAATACAAACACAACTGTTGCTGCTAATCTGAACTTAAAAGAAAAATTGATAACGTTCCATCAATTTCCTTATATTTTAGATTATGAAGTTTATATTCCAAAACACATAGAATAAAATCAGCTATTTGAATTAGCATGAAATATTAAAACAACTTTCTGTTTCTATTGTTACAATTATTAAATTATTTTATTTCTGAATACATCTTTGCAAGCATAAAGGTTTTATATCTTTCTACAAATTAGAAATAATTAAAAAAGCAACTCAAATATACCTAACACTGAGATGCTTGAAAATTAAAAAACACGGAATAGTAATCTCAGTTTGATCAAAGAGATTAAAAAATTGTCCAACAATGAGGAGACAACTCTAAGCACTTGAGTGACTTACCAAAACCAAGGTTATTATACACAGGAAACTGTAACAAATCAAACAATAAACATTATTACTATATATCAAGATTTTCTGAGGTCAAATAAAATGCATAATTAAAACCATAGGTCACTGAATACATATTAAAATAGATTGCCCTTTATCGCACTATGCCAATATGGTTGCCTCCATAAGATTCCTAAAAAGCTGCTGCATCCGCAATAATTTTGGTGGGTTCAGATTATGAAACAGCATTATGGGTACACCAAGTTTTAAGTACTATTTTATGGGTGGGAAGTCAGGGAAATGTTATGCTGTTAAGAAAGTCCATTAGATAATAAACTGGTTCACAATAGTGCTAAAAAAGAATGCAAAATTTAGTCAACCAAACAGCAGAACATAACCCATCAAAATACACTATGTGCACATGGAGGTCAGAACAAAGTAAGGCTATTTATAGCCTGCTGAGTTGTTCTGTGACTCGTGCATATATACTTTACTATTTTCATAGTTTGGGGCTACTGGCTCGTAGTTTTAGGGCTTCTGGCAAGCTGCCTTATGAGAATGCATAATGTTAATATAGCCTATGTTGATTCTAGGACACTAAGGTATACAATAGTAAAAGTTTGATCAGAATCATTCCAGTAGTTTTAGAGTAGCCCCAACCAACAGACATAATTTTACTATATGCATAGATTAAAATGTTTTAATTACTGTTCTTAGCACCTGTCATTTCAGATTTTCTTCCTTTAATACGAAGCCCCTTGATTACATTATATACATTATGAACTACTTTATAAAAGCTAGCTTGCTTTGTTTTATTTTAATACCAGGAAAATTTGTTAATTTGGCTAAGGAGAAAAATGTGTCAAAGCAGCACTTAGTAGGAAGTGGTTGCTTCCCTTTGATGATACATGTAATCAACTTTTTTTTGTTTTCATGATAATAAATAAAATGAATAAAATTACTACTTCTATGTGTTTAAAAAAATAACAGGAAATAACATAAAAACCAAACGTTATTTATTACAAGACTTCAATTAACTGGCAGTGGCAAATTTTCATAACACACAGTTATTGTGATTGAATTGTTCGGACCCCAAATCACATTATAGCAGGTTTCAATGTACTACCATTGCTACTGCTATCACTACTTAATAAACTGATACTTCTTGTTTGCTTATTTTTCACTACTCATTAATTAAAATTATTACTACTGATGCAGTAATTTTTGTCAGTATTTTAAGTGGAAAACTGATGGTGTGTCACCTTTTTCATACTGCCCATCTCAATTTGCGGGGACTTGTACTGATGGTTTTGAAGACGGACATTTCTCCTGCAGCAACACAAAAGAAATGCATGCCAGTGTATAATTTTTAGAAATTATTATTATTTATTACTAATAAAACTACATCTATGCAACTTGATTTGTTTTATCTGTAGTTAAATTAATTTTAAAACATCTTTTCATAAAGTTCATTATTTATAAAAAAAAAAAGAATACAAGAGTGACAACATATGAAATTTATCTAAGACTTCTACAAGTGTCAAAACTGAGCATTTGTCATGAACTGGAGAGATTGAGGTTTTTAAGCCTCAAGTCTGTGACTGGTAGGTGGTGCCATTTCCAACCAAAACTCCCTCTCTTTAGCTTAGAACTGTCAAGCTGTACCTTGATTTTAAATGGCTTAGAGATAGAAATATAGTTGTACAAAAGTGCTATAAATAAATCCTACATTTTACTGACATTTCTGAATAAGAACAACATTCCTTTCCACCATGAACCCCATGTTCACAGGCCATAAAGATGCCAACCTTGTCTTTCGAAGGTAAATGCAGACAAAGATGATGACAATAGTGGAAAGGATAAGGCCAGACCCTACTCCTGCTACCACTCCAATTATGATAGTAGTCTTGTCATCACTGGATCCTGTAAAAAGAAATATATATATTCTATGATATATTAAATATTATGACAAGACAACAACATATAATCATTGACAGCATTTTGGTTTAAAGCATTTATCACATCACTGAGAGCAGGAGCAGTTATACCCAGTCAGAAAGCAAATGATTTTAAAACATTCAGAGATATGGTGTTGTCTCTTACACAGCAGATGTAGGTAAGATGTGCATACAAAGACATTCCCACAAACTGAGCATCAGATGTAGTAGGTAAGATGTCGATACAAGGACATTCCTATAAATTGAACAGCAGATGTAAGATGTAGATACAAAGACATTCCTATAAATTGAACAGCAGATGAACACTGATTCCACGAAGTGAATCATTTGCACACATTACTATCAAAAACTGTTATTGCTGAAGTTGGTTTAAAATAATTTCTATCACTGATTACTATTTAACTTTAACAGTACTCTTACTTTGAAACTAGACTGTGATATATGCAACAGTGAATGTAACTGCAGGCAAATTGAAATTACCATACAATGTCAATACAAAAAAACTAGCAATATTTCTAAAAACAGTTTAAAAAAAACAAAAAAAACAGTTCATATTAAAAGCAATGTATATATGTAAAATGAAATAAAATGGAGAGCCTTTTAATTCATGTTGCTATATTAGTTTTACTACTCTATATGACATGATAAACTCTACAGCAATTACTGGTTTTGTAATCTTTTCTTTTCCAAATTGCCACTTAACAGCATCTATAACATCTGTAAAACCATTACATATTTTTCTTACTAAAGAACAGTTTTATATTATTTTTAATTTCAATACCTTGCATTATTTAAAGATTCTAAAAGAGACAATATGACTGATATGAGTGTGCACTATTTGCAATCAATTAATTGTGCTGTAATAGTCCTGACAATGATACATAAATAAATATAGTATAAATAAAAACAAAAAATAAATATAAAATAATAATAATGATGATGAAAATAAAAATTTAAGCATTGGTTCTACATACCAAAGCAAACATTTCCTTGCAAAGTACCGTTTTCTCGAACTTCAGCTTGTCCATTACACCGGTCCACACAGAGAGCACTTTCTGCCATTATAAAGTTCTTACACCTGTAAAAAAATGTAGGGACAGTGATTTTGTATTCAGAAATTATTCAGAAACTAAAAACAAGAAAACAAAGACATACTAATCTTAAGTTCAGAAACTTAAATTAGAAAACAAAAACATATGACTCTTATATTCAAGAACTAAAACAAGAAAAAATAGATGTATATTAATATATTCAGGAACTAAAACAACAACAAAAAATAAAGACATAAAAATCTTATATTCAGGAATAATAACAAGAAAATAAAAAGGTACTAATCTCATATCCAACAACTAGTGATGAAAAAATAAAGACATACTAATTTTATGTTCAAGAACTAGAAGAAAATGTAGATGTACAAATCTTATGAGCAAAAAACAGCAGGCATATTAATAAAGACAAAGTGTTCACTATTTACTTATAAACAATATCTACTGGGATCATCCTTAGATACACAGTAAATGCGATTGCACAGAACCTTGTGAAACTCAAGAGCGCTAAGAAAAGCAGTTTTATGACTTTTTGTTTCTTTGTAAAAATTTATTTCACTTATGTCAATTAAATTTATCTGTAGTAGTTCTGAATTACAATAACAGTTCACCAACACTATGCTGCAATAATGTGTCTAAGTAAGTCAATGTTCTATATTCTGTTTTTTGTCTGTTTTAAGTATTTTTCATTTCAAACAATGCTGTGCACAGGGCCAGATGGCATAGCAAGCAGGTTAGTTTTCTCAGGCTGGTAATTTGGGTATTTGCCCCAATTTTTAATTATTAAATTTTTTTAAAATTCTGAATGTTATTGTTAATGTTTTTAAGTTTGAAAAAGAAAGGATGGAGAAAATAGTTGACACTGAGTATAGAGTTAATGGGAATTTTATTTTCCGACTACATTATTATTATTATCATTATTACTATCCATTTGTCATAAATAATACAAATAGAGAGGGGGCATAATTTTGGTAGTTGGCCCTGGGTTGTACTGTGACTTGCTATGCCACTGATAGGGCCCTAGAAGTCCTAGGATAGTGCAGATGTTTGACCACTGTTTTTTTTTCTGTGTGAAACAACAAAAAAGAAATCTAACCAACCAATACACTTAGACAGGGGACCATTCAAAAGATGGAAACTTGAAATATTTAAATAATGCATGTAGTTAGCCAAACATTCAGGTGTTTTATTTACTTTGTTTAAAAGCATTTTTTTTTTTACAAGCACTGAGTAATAACATATTTCACAGTCGTCTATATTTCATTTTAAACAAAGAAATCTTACAAATACATGTACTTAAAGTCACCCTCTTGAACCAGATTCAAGTTAAGGTGAAAATGTAACTGAAAAGAATTTAACACAACTAACTGATTGTAGCATATAACTAACAATTCAATGTAACTCACTGTAGCAATTATCTAACAAAAACACAAATCACAACCAGCAGATATGTAACAAA